>BQNB010123179.1:0-20146 GCA_026074375.1 Tanacetum coccineum
AGGTAAGGAGTTAGTGATCCTCCCTAGTACCCATTGGATCCCATATTGACAAGGTAATCTAATTATGGGGCAAGCTAGGTCTAAACAACCGGTACTACCAAAACCCAGGGTTACTCGATAGTTAAGGAATATCTAATGAAACCATAATCTAACAGGAAACAATCACAACAATAGTAATTACCTAACTAGGCCAGCACTTTAAGTTCTTAGCCGCTCATGGTAATGGAAACACAGCAAGAAATATAAGAAATCATAGATTGAAAACTCATAATTCTTACAGTATTTATATTTGAACGATTAAATACAAAAAGTAAGTAAAGTGTGATCTCCCTTGGACTCCAGGTGGAATTCTTCGAAGGTTGAAAGCCTTTGTCGCCTCTCCAATTGGCTATAGAGGAAGTGATGTCGGAATAGCTTGAATGAGGCCTCTATTTATAGGTATTGAACCTATTACGGCGCAACCAATAAAGGTGTAACAACTGGCAATTTTTAGAATTGTAAATGACTATTTTACCCTTTGACTTTTCGGGTCCGGCTTGACTTTTTGGCTTTTGATCTTTTATTGTCACTTAAAAAACGATTATGCATAACCGGTATTTTTCGGAAATAATTAAAAAATAACTATGTTTTATTATTATTATATCTCTCATGTGAAAATTTTATTTTTAATTATTTGACTTGAAAACTGAAAAAATTATAAGTTCATTCCTAAGTTGATTCTCAAACGACTCGCAAATCCACGTTTTCCGACTCGGACTCTAAAGCAACTTTGTGTAACAAACAACATTCCGGACAATTTTAGTTTTGCGGAGAACCTGAATGGAACAACACAGCAGAAAATGACCGAAATACCCTCGCAAAATTTTAGAAACGAGAACAACGCGTACCGACATGATAATAATTAAATTTATATTTAATTATCACAATTTAGTTAATAAAAATATTTAATAAATTATTTAACATTTTATTCAAAAACGTTTGTTAAAAACGCGAATGTTCAAGTTAAAGTTTTATTTTACGGACAAAGCTTACCCGTGATACCCGATGACTACCCAAAAAAATAACAAACATTTAAATAAATTTTATAAAACATTTATGAAATACTAGTCGTGTAAATACTAACTTTTTGTGAAAAAATTGTTTTAAACGCAATGGTATGAATTTCGAGTCCTCGATCAATTGTATTAGCCCTAAACAAGTCTGGCCTTAATTTACAAAACATACAATATGGTCTTTGATTAGTTTATCACTCAAGTCTATATACTAGTGTTTAGATTTCGGTGGGACTATGGTCGTGTATAATATTCGTTACGACAGCTCTTTTTTAACGGGAAGTATGTCACCACCCATAAAGTTCAGGTTCATAAGTTTAAACTGCTACGTTGCATTAATTTTACTTTTTTAAGTTAGTGTTAATTTAGCATTAAAACCGGAAGTTGTCTCGCGTAAAAACTAAAAACGTACAGGACAGTTCCGACTCGGATAAATAAGTAAGTCTACTGATCCCTTTATTATTTTGATATTTATAGTGCACATAGGTTATCTACTATTACTGTGTTACGATTTTTAGTGTATGCGTACGTTTTACGTTCTTAGTATAGTATGCAAAACCTCTTACACCATTATCCATTGCTGTATACATCACATTATAATTATAAATAAAACACATTTACAAACTGTTATCAAACTAAAATACGGCCACCATAATCCTTATATCAACAAACAATTGAAATTTTGATAAATCCAAAGTCCACGTGACTAGCCTAAAACTAGCCCACATTTTTGTTTGATATCACACCTTAACAATCGATTCGGTCTAGGACCTTATTGCATGGATCAGCCAAAACTTTTAGGATATAAATAAGATCATACGTTCATACACTAATATATACATACTTCATTCATCAAAGAAAAACATACGCCACTTTTTTTTTATTAGTTCATATCACGGCAAATGCACCTTTCTCTCAACTTCCGTGTTTCTGGATGTCCGTCACAACTGGGAACAAAAGACATACATAACTACTATATGTAGAAGGGAAGAGTGCACTCAGTGTGTTCGTTGATTTTATGTTTCGGGTTCACACACTTCATAGTTTTGGGGTCACGCGAGCTGGACTTCTATTGTTTTCTCCGGCATAGGTTCGTTTGTTTTCGACGAATATTGTACGGAGTTTTGTGAGTTCGGTTCTATGAGCATTCCGACAAACATCATTTACCAGCGAGAGTTCCGGTGCGATGAGTTTTGTAAATATTTGCATGTTCATCCTTTCACTTATTATTCCGACGATACTTGTATATTTTTCGTGCGGAGCCAGGTAGTAACTTGTTTTCCAACGAGTTCATAAACGCGAGATGATGAGATGCTATGTTTTTTTTCGTACGAACCATATGGTTCAATATTCGTCCTTGTTTTTGTCATTGTTAAGAAACTTGTACTGTTTTAACAATTATAGCTTACGTTGGGAAGATGAAGATAAATAAATGAAAATGCGTGTCGAAATTTTCTATTCAAATCTTTTTCTCACGTTTCTTATGTAATACTTACAAAGTATTATATACCTCGATTATTTAATTGATTGTTTTTATTTGTTATATAATTCACAGCATGAATTATATATTTGGCATATTTTTCATATGTAATATATACGGGATATATTACATACATTGCGTTACTTTTGATTTGTTTTATTTAAACAACCACCAAACCATTACAACTCGGAAACCTAAATCCTTTATCAACGTGTCGTGTTGATGTGACTATCCATCGGGAAACTCAAATTCATTATCCTAGGCTAGTGGGTCTTAGACGTTAAGAAACCACAACTTCTTGGTCGAGCCGTTCTGGTTTCCGTTTGTGTTGTGATTAATATGTGCAGTTCTGCAAATCGTGCTACAACATCAATGTGAGTTTATAGCCCCATGTTTTACTCGTTTTACATATATTTTGGGGTGAGAACATGCTTGTTTACAAATGCATTTACATGGTTGATTACCTGTTTGGTTTACCTACTCATTTATACATCTCGCGAGGAGATACAATACTTGGTTTAGTTTTTGAACGTAAACACATACTATACTTTTATGATTACGGATTAGCTCAGGTTGTATGTTACAAAGTAATTCAATGCTGAGGGTGTCCAGGTGGGGGCATCCGGTGTAGGCACACATAAAGTAATTCAATGCTGAGGGTGTCCAGGAGGGGGCATCCGGTGTAGGCACATGTAAAGTAATTCAATGCTGAGGGTGTCCAGGTGGGGACATCCGGTGTAAGCACATGGCCATTATTTCTGTTAGCGCATCAGTTTCATGAGCTTAGAGT
Source organism: Tanacetum coccineum (assembly GCA_026074375.1). Lineage (NCBI taxonomy): Eukaryota > Viridiplantae > Streptophyta > Magnoliopsida > Asterales > Asteraceae > Tanacetum > Tanacetum coccineum. The sequence continues at coordinate 3,323 of BQNB010123179.1, forward strand.
AATTGTAATCATTGTTTTATACACATGGGAATATTTACTGTGCCTTGAATAAAGTGGCAATACATACTTGAAACATTTTGGGTGATATATATAAATATCATACATGCTTTAAACAATTGTGGTTCAACGTTCATACGTACATTTTTGTGACTATTTGGGGATTGAAATGGTCATGCATATTTTACAACTCTTTGAATTATGACATCCATACATACATTTTGGGAAACATACCAGGTTTGAAATGGTCATACATACTTTACAGAACTTTGGTTCAACATTTGTATTTACAAAAACCTATGAACTCACCAACTTTAATGTTGACACTTTTAAGCATGTTTTTCTCAGGTGAATTAGATGCTTGGCCTACTTGATGTGCACTGGAGTCTAAAATTTACAAGATTTCATTTATGGATTTCTACTTATATTCAGATGATCAAATCTCGTTGGGTTGTTTTCAAGCTTTTCATTGTGATGCAATTATGGGACAAATGTTATATCAATTTCAAGGAAATCAACGAGATTACTTTTCAAACGACACATTTAGAGGTCGTTCTCTTGTATCTAGCGCTGTGTATTATGAAGTAACGCCCCCGGACACATTTCCGCTGCGACACATTTTTGGGGGTGTTACAGATTGGTATCAGAGCACTGGTTATAGAGAACTAGGTTGCATATTTTACCCTAGACTATAACCGTTTTCACAAGCATTGCATCACAGCAAACATTTTCAAAGTGCATACACACTACTTGCTTACTTGCTTAGGTTACTTGTTACCTTAAGTGCTTACATGACATACATATATATAATATATATGCTTGCATTCCTTTTGCGTATATCGTACGTTTATTTATATAAGAGTTAATTATATAAATACTAGAACATTTCTTAAGACATTGTGAGTTGCACAATGGTCTCATTTATACCTCAGACATTGTAAGTTACACAATGGTCTCATTTTACTTCTTAGACATTTAGACATTGGAGTTGCACAAAGGTCTCACTTCGTACTCAGACCATTAGTAAGTTAAACAATGGTCCTCTAATTAGTATATTTTCTTACTTTTATACAATATCGTTTTACACGGAACCCGTCACAGTTTTGTTTATATGGAATTATGTGTGAATCTAAGTATCACAAGTCTTGTATGGGCGGGACTTGTAATAGGAGGATTGATATGATAATTGCTATGTTAACCCGTTCATAAGACCTTCGTATTAATTACTTTAACCATGTACTCGTCAACCATTTTGAACGTTATGTCGATCTCCCCTGATTGTTTTACTCTCTGTCTCCGAAGGCGAGTTTTGAACACTCGTCTCATGTTCATTAGAACAACTGCATCGTCATGTTATCCACCACATTTAAGATTTTGTGAGTATGCGTGTTGCATCAGAAATTATTAAGTAGGATGATTTATAATCTCTTTATTTGAAAGGATTGGGACGCCTCTTCATTTAAATAAATAAATTATAAATCACCGAATCATAAGTTTATCAATTCATTATTTACATAAATTGGGACGCTTCTTTATGCAAATAATGAATTATAAATGAATGGGCTTAATGGTATCCAATATGACACGAGTACGAACTCGAACCCGATAATCACCAAAATCCGTTAAAAAAAAGTCCAGAGACACAATCGTGTCTTACCACTCAGCAGAATCTTAAGGCCTCTCTTGAACTACCTTATCTCATTCTTAAGTTATTACCTTTCCGTTACAAATCTTTTACGATCAAGAACTGTTTGTGAGTTTAACGACTTGTGCACACTAGAACAAATGAGTTGATATCATCCACGACAAACGACTGAGTCCATATTCCCCCGTCTAACCGCATATAGCTACCGCCGCTACTCTCTCAATTGTTGACCTTTATAATTATTAGAGGATATTGTTTCTCGAAATGTCCTCACTCTCCATATCCCATCCCCGTTTGTTATGATTATTGTTGTTATGGTTACTGTTATTGGGTCCTAGAGCGGTCCCAGCTTGTACAACTTTATCCACTAAGTAATGCAACCTCTTTAAACAAGATAACTATCTCTCGGTATAGTATTCAGTTGATTTATTCATTGCAGACCAATAGTACACCAATTTAAGTCATGATACATCCTAGTGCGGCCTAAGTAAGTTGAATACTTACATCCTTTAGCCTCGTCCGATTTTAATCATCGAACATTACAGATATCAGAAACTAGACTCTGTCCTTGAACATTTATGACATTATATAGGCATACCCACGCGACTACACCTTCTCCTTTAATGTGTTCACTATTAAGAGGCTTTCTTCATAACGCGTTTATATCAACCATGAATCTTGTAATGATATTTTTCTAAAATACTTATTCTAATGGATTGAATATCCTGGTCAAACCTAGCAAGAAATTATGTATGTCGAAACATCGAATTTTGTTGAATAAAGTTATCAGCGTCTTGTTTAGAACTGGTTTATTAAAATCTTAAATTCTTTCTTAGTCACACAATCGGTTAACACAAATTAAATCTCAGGACGAGATTTCTTTAAGGGGTAGGTACTGTAACAACTGGCAATTTTCAGAATTGTAAATGACTATTTTACCCTTTGACTTTTCAGGTCCGGCTTGACTTTTTGGCTTTTGATCTTTTATTGTCACTTAAAAACGATTACCGCGTAACCGGTAATTTTTCGGAACATAATTAAATAATAAATATGTTTATTATTACATATCTCTCGTGTGCAAATTTATTTTTAACTTATTTGACTTGAAAACGAAAATATATAAGTTATTCCTAAGTTGACTTATCAAAACGACTCGCTAAATCAGGTTTTCACGACTCGGACTCTAAAGCAATTTGATGTAAAACGACATTCCGGACAACTTTTTAGTTTTGCCCGAGACCTGAAAACAAGCAGAAAATGACCGAAATACCCTCGCAAAATTTTAGAAAAGAGAACAACGCGTACCGACATGATAATAATTAAATTTATATTTAATTATCACAATTTAGTTAATAAAAATATTTAATAAATTATTTAACATTTTATTCAAAAATGTTTGTTAAAAACGCGAATGTTCAAGTTAAAGTTTTATTTTACGGACAAAGCTTACCCGTGATACCCGATGACTACCCAAAAAAATAACAAACATTTAAATAAATTTTATAAAACATTTATGAAATACTAGTCGTGTAAATACTAACTTTTTGTGGAAAAATTGTTTTAAACGCAATGGTATGAATTTCGAGTCCTCGATCAATTGTTATCTAGCCTAAACAAGTCTCGAGCCTTAATATTACAAAAATTACAATAATGGTCCCTGTGATTAGTTTACACCTCAAGTCTAAATAATAGTGTTTAGATTTCGGTGAATATGGTCGTGTATATATATTCGTTACGAAGCTCTTTTAACGGGGAAAGTATGTCACACCCCGTAAAGTTCAGGTCATAATTTTAAACTTCTACGTGCATTATTTTAACTTTTAAAAGTTACGTGTTAATTTAGCATTAAACCGGGAAGTTGTCCCACGTAAAAACTAAAAAACGTTATAGACACTTCTACTCCGACTAAATAAGTCTGCTGATACTTTAAGTCATTTTGACATTCAATATGCCACCAGTAAGGTTATCTTACACTTACGTTATACGATTTTACATGTATCGCTACTTTTACGATTCCATTAGCAATATATGCACCACCTTTACACCATTATCCATTTGTGTATACACCTAACATTATAATTATAAATAAAACATCTTACAAATGCTTATCAAACTAAAATACGGCCACTATAATCCTTATATCAACAAACAAATGAAATTTTGATAAATCCAAAGTCCACGTGACTAGCCTAAAACTAGCCCACATTTTTGTTTTCTATCAACCATAACAATCGATTCGTCTAGGCCCCATTACATGATCGCCTAAAATTTTGAGGATTTAAATAAGACTCATAAGTCATAACCCTAAATATATACCCTACTTCATTCATCAAAGAAAAACATACGCCACTTTTTTTTATTAGTTCATATCACGGCAAATGCAAACTTTTCTCAACTTCCGTTTTCTACGAATGTCACTTCACCAACTGAGCAAAGACATCACATAATCACTATATTGTAGCAAGGAAGAGTGCTCAAGTGTGTTACGTTGATTTTCTGTTTCAGGTTCACAACACATCATAGTTTTGGGGTCACGACGAGCTGTAATTCTATTGTTTTCTCTGGCATAGTTCGTTTGTTTCGACGAATATTGTACGAGTTTCTTGTGAGTTAGGTTCTATGAGAATTCCGACAACACTCATTTACACGCTAGCTCCGTCTCCGGCGATTTTGTTGGGGGGGGGGGGGGGGGGGGGGGGAAGATTGGGCAAGTTCATTCCTTTCCACTAATTCCGACGATACTTGTATATTTTTCAGCGAGCGGTACGTACATTGTTTCTAACGAGTTCATAAACGCGAATGACGTGAGATGATATGTTTTTTATCCGTACGACAACATCATGGTATCAATACTTGTCCTTGTTTTATTTCATTGTTTAAGAAAATGGTACTGTTTTAACAATATATTAGTTAAGTTGGAGAAGATGAAGACTAAATAAATGGAAATGGAAATGAAATGTAAGGAAAAAAAACAAAAAAACAAAACAAAAGTTGGGAGTGGATGTTTCCATCCGTACAATACAAACACGTGAATGGTTGTTTATTTTAAAATGAGTTTACTAAACGGTCCTTGGTGTTTTGAGTCTTGGCAAGTTTAGTCCTTACACTTTGAGTTTATGACATGTATTTTAATATTAAAAATTGATATAAATACATATGTATTTAAATGATCAGGTGTTAAATTAATTAGTAAGTAGGGTCATCTGTCTAGCAAGTAATGATAAGAGGTATTATTTAAGTCGATATAACAATTAACTAATAGTATCGTTAAATTAATTATTAGGTGCTCGAGTATTTGTGACGCTAGATAGGACCCGAGAAATACCTAAAGGACTACAAGGTGAGTTTATATCCCCTCTTTTACTTATTTTACATCGTTTTACAAATCTCGGGGGAGAATACATGCTCATTACAACTTGTTTACATACTTGTTTACATACTCATACTTATACTCATTTACAAACTAGGTTACTTGGTTTATATAACACTCTTTCTACTTAGGAATTTAAGTATTTAAAGCTGTTTATGAATACAATGGTTACTTCTTCATTGGACACAAGTATTTTCGGTTATCATCTCCTGTTTACGTGTTGCCTAAGTAGCGATTAGACCACTCAATGCCTGAACTATCATGAACTGTTAATTTCTTGACTGGAGGACCGGTTGAGGGAGCGCGAATGTTATAAATAGATCTATTGGGACTAATTATCCCTATCCGGGTGAGTAGCGCTCACTGTGCCGGTTTGCCGGACAACGGATATATACCATGTCGAATCTCATTTGGTGTAACATTTCGTATTTTCATGTCATTTTACGACGTCAATTATTTCATTATATTTTTTTTAGTTTTCATCTCGTACGCGTTTACTTTTAATAAAGTTAAATCGCGTAAGCTAAAAATCAATAATTAACGTAAACAGACATCAAACGATTAAACGTTTGCATCAAGCAAGTATTAAATAATTATTTTGAGAATAATTATGGTCCTTGTTCATTTTATTTTTATCGGATACGTAAAGTGTATACGTTTCGCGATAAATTGCGTTTAGGCACTCCCGGAACCACCAAAACTTTTCTACGCTTCAACAAATACCCACATTTATACCCAATACATAAAAATTACTAAACATCATCACCTACATCTTCTTATTGCTGAAATTCTTGCAATGATACAAAGATATATCAAGAAAATCCACTTTGGTCAAATGTACATCCATACCTCATTTAAACCACACCATGCCTTCTCATTAATACTAGCCATGCCTTGTCTCTTTGACTTAGACCATGACCAAGACCATCCTTTAGACCTTACCTTGTCTCCTTGACTAGACTTGCACCATATATACATGTATCTTCTAGTAAGAAAAGTAATACAAGCAAAATACTTAACCAAAATCACAAAATCTCTTCCCTTTTTCTCTCTTTGAAGCCACGGCTCAAACACCCTCAATTAATAAATCCATAGCAATTTTTCTACAACCCATACACTCCTATACACATACATCCTAAGATATTCTAAGGTATTTCCAAGTATTGGCTAAGCATTTTCAAGTGTTAATCAAGAAAAGTGAAACTAGGGTTTTAAAATGGAAAGCTAGGGTTTTAAAGTCTAAACAAGGGTTTAGTTTACAACCTATACACACCTACATACATCATTCCTAAGATATTCTAAGATGTTTCCAAGCATTGGCTAACCATTTACAAGTAGTTATCAAGAAAAGGAAGCTAGGGTTTATATTTGGAAAACTTAGGTTTTCTTTCTTGCAAGCTTGGTTTAAAAATCTAAACAAGGGTTTAGATTATATTTCTCATCATCATTCATCACTTTGAGGTTACTTTTATAAACCTTTATGTCTTTACATTTATCATTTTATGTGTTTATGTGTTCTATTTAGCAATATCACCATTTAGGGTTTTAAACATGTTAAAGGGATTCTTACTTGTGATTATGATTTTTAACACTTTTTCATATGAACTTGTGATCTTGGAATATATAATATATATGACATAAGTATATTATGAGTTATAAAGGAATTGTGGTAATTATTTAGTTGAAAAGTATAGAAAGTAAGTTATAAAAACAAAGTTATACGAGTGTACCTATTTATTTCAATGGGACTGTTTTGGGTCGACTTTTGAAACAGCCATATTATGTATTAGAAAGATAGTACACCTCATGACGTTTCCAAATATGTAGAGAACTTGAAAAACCGCCTTATAATGAAAAAGATACGATAAAAATACGATTTACGTTAATACCGGGTGTTATAAAACTATTTTTATAAAAATTACTATTCATGACAGAAACTTTTATATTTTTAAACTTCATAAATCAATAAAACTTTCAATTACGAGAACATGCTCGAAAGAATCGCTAAAAACGGAACTATAACGAATAAAATACGACGTTTACGGGTTTTACGATAACGAGAACGATAAAAATAAATTAGGGTCTGGTGTGAACAGTAAAAGTTACTGTTCACCAGAAGGTCAAAAGTTCAAAAATGTAAATTTATGATAACTCGTCTTAATACGAAAGCGTGGGCATAAGAAACGTTAAAATCGGGCTTAAAACGCGAAAGTTATGCTAGTTTTACTAAAACAGTAATTATAAACGTTTTAACTTATTAAACACAATTTTACCAAAACAATTAGATGGTGATTGAGCTATATAGACCTATATGTGGTATTAGTTTATCAAAGTACTATATTACTAGGGAGTTTCATAATGAGGCCTCTTCGGGGTGGCGTATCGACGAGTTGTTGGATTTACGATTTAAAGTGTCCTAGCTCCTCATACGTTCACTACATGACCTCTTAATTATGATAGCCCGAACGATAGTATGATGAGCTATACGACCTATAAATAATCAAAGTGTTTAGTACTTATACGACCTATATTGGATTAGGTTGCCTTCGGATTCCTTCGTGACGCATTTTTTCTATTGTGAATACTTGTTGATTACCATTCACTCAAGGTGAGTTCGTAGCCCCTTTTTCTACTACTTGCTTTATTAAATACGGGGGAGATTACATGCTTGATTTCTTTGGACACAAGTGTTTTCAAAACTGTATGCTATTTCCTGATTACATTATTGCCTAAGTTACCGTATTGCCATTTAAGTCCCCTTTTATCATGAACCGTTAATTACCTGCTGGGTATACGCTAGTGTTATGGATAGATCTATCGGGACTGACCATCCCCGTCTAGGCTGTGGTTTCTAGTTGACCATTGACGCATTTAACATTTGAAGAAAATTCGTAGGATGTTTGGCAACATCTGTATTGAGAAAATTCATAGGATGTTTTTGTAACATCTGTATCCGTGTTGGGGCACAAACCTCGAGTACTGGTTTGATTACAGTTTATTACGTTAAGGTTCGGTATCATGAGCTTAGGGCAATAATACAATGTGTTGGACTATTGAATGTGTTTCATAGTCTAATATTACTTAAATCTTGTGGTCCACGCTATTTCCTGATAAACCTATGAATTCACTCAACAATTTTGTTGACATTTTAGCATGTTTAATCTCAAGTGCTGAGCAATAAGCTTGGATGGGGAGCGTGATGAATATCTATAGATGGGATTCTGATTTCTTAAATTCAATGAAACTTTTGTCTTATAAAATCTTAATGTTTTTTTTATCAAAACTATGGGACCTAACGTGAAAACTCTGATCTTTTGTAATGACATCAAATGAATCTTATTTTAACGTCCATTTAAGGTCGTTTTCTATATCTTGATTTTTGTACTTTGACGTAGCACCCCATTGTTACCTTTCCGCTGCGACCTGATTTTAGGGGTGTTACAACTTTACTAACTTAGTGCTTGACGGCTCTTTATATACTAGTAGTCCAGTGTTCGGGTCCATACCAAAGAATTAGAACGTCATTTGTTGATCCCAGGTCACATGCTAGTCTAACTTGTTTACTAAACCAATAGCAAGGATATGTTATTATTTGTGATCCTATGATTCTAGATATATAAATTGCTATATGGAGAGCTATCTCGGTTAATCTAGTCTACTTAGTCGGCACAACTAGATCCAGTTGATTGATAGGTCACATACATAGCCACATAAACGAGTATAAATTGATAAACATAAACAACAACCAGCGAATAAGCATGCAATCGATATAAACAAACCAAACATTAAATCTTTATAATCATGGCTAATACCTAAAAGTATTAGCCAATAAGCATTGTATTGAATACAAACATAATGAACGAATCAACTAAGGTAACCTAACCGAGTTAAACGAATGATACCAAAAATTGAACGATGTATTAAAATTATGAGAATTACAAGTGTTTTCCCTATGGAATTAACCCACTTTGCTTGACCTTCTTTGCTCTCTTTGTTCTGAAAATTGAACTTCTGTGAGTTTATTAGGGTTTTTGAAAATATGTTTAAGCACACCCTAAACTCATGTTTAGGGATTTGTATTTATAGTGTCTGAAAATTCGTCGATACGTCGTATTAGTTGAGGTCAACACGGCATATTTGGGGTTTCTTGGAGTAGGGACCACGTTCAATATCTTTTGAAATCTTTAAATACTCGATCTTGGATATGGCGTATAGAGTCTTTTAGATACGGCGTATTGCTCTTTAATTCTTCGTGGTTTCTAGTGAAGTGCAGGCACAGATACGCCATATCTTCCTTGATGGATACGGCGTATAGGTTGTCAGAACAGTAATCTTCAGATTTCTTCGTTTAAGATCCAAAATGCATGCCTTTTAGAATAACTTTACCAATTACTCTATAATTACTGCAAATAACAACTTTAAGCAATTAAGTACAAATTCATGCAATAATTATACAAAATGGGTAAGAAACATGGGATAAATGATGCTATAAAAGTGACGTTATTTGATGTCATCAAATATCCCCCCACTTGAATCCTACTTGTCCTCAAGTAGACTTTAGAAAATTTATGAAAATGTATCCTAATCATAGTCAAGGATTTTTCCTTTAAGCAATTATTTGTTCAATTACTAGTGTACACAACCAGAAAACCTCATGAAAGCAGGAAGATGAAAGAACTCAACTATTTTAAATGTGGTAACATGTTAACTAATTTGCTTAAATTGCTACAGGTTTCGGCCGAGTATTCCATCATAATCTTGGCAAGGATACACATCTCCATCACTAAAGCTAAGGAGTGACAAGTCTACAAAGGTAAATTGGGTTAAAGTTTAAGGGGTTGGTTATTCTTTCTAGTCTATCGATTTCAATATTCTAAAAAAGGTAACAAAATCACATATACACATCCATAACGATGGAATAGACATATGTGATTGCTCGATCCTTAACTCGAATAAGCTAAAGAATAGGACTGGTAATCTTTACCAATAGTCGTAAACCAACAAGGGTGACAAAACCATATATACACATCCATAATGATGGAATAGACATACATGATTGCATACTCCCTCATTCGAGTAAAACCAAAGGTTAGGATAAAGAAAAATAAAGGGTATGGAATCTTCTAATCCTTTCTCCAAAAGTAATACACCAACAAGGCAGACAAAATCACACATACACATCCATAACGATGGAATAGATACATGTAATTGCTCGCATCCTCATTCGAGTAAGACCCAAGGTTAGGGATTAGGAAAGGGAAAATATTTGTTGTTAAATAAAAAGAACAATACAAATAGATTAAGTCCAAACAAATAAGGTACAATGTTGCTAGTAACTTTCCCGACCATCCCTTGAAGAAGACACAAAATCAAAGATAAATGCCTTGATCAATAGATTAATCAAACAACCTTAGTTGGCGTTCCCATAACAACCAACTCCCAAACATCCATAATATACATATTTTACAACAATAGTGGTGATATCGACCACTTTATACAAGATGATACATTGTTGGTTTATTTCGACCAATATATAACAATACTCTACAGAATCATTTTTTTGTATTTTTTTCACTTTTTTCGTTTTTTTAACATATATACTACGAATTTTGGTGTAATTTCACCATCTTCACGATCAGTAGGGTCAATGGTACCTTTAGTAAACCTTTAGATGAGAACCAACACCATTTTCCTTGGTGGAAAAGGGTTTATATACCTAGGCCATAAGGCTTACACGCCTATGGGCTTTCTACGGACCGGGATCGTGTTTTGGTTGGGCTTAAGCCCTATACACGTGACCAATTAGCTTACATAAACGATCCCGTTTACCCTTTCTAGCCTATTGCAACATATAATTAAATAAAAACCGAGCTTTTATGATTCGTATCCGAGCTTCCTTGTTCGGCTCAATATTTTGAGGCTAACATATTCCTAAAGGATTAGCTCTATATGTTTTTCTTGGGGTATCTTACTCTTATAATGAGAGTAAACAAAGGGTTTATACGGGATTTAACTAACCAGTGTAGTTAGTTAATAAAACAACACATACAAGTTTTTGTTTTGGTGTAATCCTAGAAACTTACCAATTTAAACAAGTTACTCCATCTAAATCCATAGTACTCATTATTATGGTCTCGAATAGATATACCAAGCCAAGTTCTAAAGTCTACAACATCACCGGCACACTCATATTTTTGTGGAATTTAGGTAAACTTTTGGAAACGGATAAGGTTAAATCCTCACAGTATCTAATAAGGGTTATTGTGTGCAGGTTATGTAACAAGTAATTTCACAAACACGTGCTTGAATTTTTTTGAATTTGAGCATAATTTAAGCATTTTAGTGTGAAAAATAGGACCAATATGCGTTCTAATTCCCATCTCCCCACTTAAATTATACAACATCCTTGTTGTATAGATAAAACATTAAAAACGGGAATTAAAAGAATTAGAATGAGAAACTCCCCTGATATTTTGCTCGGTAGATTCTCCATGTTGAGTTTATGAGAAAAGATGTGTGTTGTAAATGCGTCTAGATACCAGCAGGACTAAAACACACACAAGATTCCAGATGATCGTTACTTCACCAACTTTGTCTATTTCTTTGTAGCGAGTTCCTGTGCAAAATATAGGAAAAACATGCAAAATCCTATCTCGGTACATATGGTTAATTATAAATAAACGAAACAAACTATATAGGGGACCAATACGCCGTATCTATAAAATGGAATACACCGTATTGAGACCTGTAAAAAGTATCTAAATATGGGTCAGTCTGCCAAATATGCCATATCATGTGCATGAATACGCCGTATAGACAAAACTAACAATAATGTCTAAAGTGCATAAAAATAAAGGACTGATAATGTCCAGACATTCAATGTGTCATATGGTATGGAGCGGATACGCCATATTGATGTTTGGGCATATAGACTCGATAAAAATAAATAACAATTCGGGTTGTCTCTCGGGAAGCACTTTTGTTTCAGCTAGTCTTTAAGTTAGACTTTTTCTTCAGCTTCTACGTCGTATTTTCTTTGAAATCGACGACCTTTTTCATCCGTATCGTTAATTCCATCATAGTACTTCTTTAATCTTTGGTCATTGACTTTAAAACTTATTCCATTTTTATCGGTGATTTCCACCGTCTCATACGGATACACAGTTTTCACCACATTTGGCTCGTACCACTTTGATTTGAGCTTACCTGGATGTATCTTAAATCTAGAATTAAATAGCAACACCTTGTCTCCCACCTTAAAGTTTTTATCCCCTCGGAGCATAGATTCATGCTATTTCTTAGTTCTCTCCTTGTAGATGCGGGTGTTTTCGTATACTCTATCTCTTAACTTCATTAATTCATTAAGCTCCATGAAATGGTTTTTTGCTGCAGCTGTGAGATCCATATTACATTGTTTTAGTGCCCAATATGCTCTATGTTTGATCTCCATAGGTAGGTGACAAGCTTTCCCATAAACCAACCTAAGGGGGGTACATCTAGTAGGTGTTTTGTTGGCAGTTCTAAATGCTCACAATGCATCGTCAAGCTTTTTGGAACAATTCTTCAGGTTATACCCAACCGATCTTTCCAAAATTCGTTTGATAGCTCTATTGGTAACTTAACTTTGTCCGTTGGTTTGACGGTGGTATGCAGTAGATAATTTATGAGTCACTTCGTATCTTTGCATGGCTTCTTCTAACTAAGAGTTACAAAAATGTGTCCCCTGATCACTAATTAAAGCTTTAGGAACTCCAAACCTTGCAAACAACTTTCTTAAAAACTTAACCATAACGCAAGCATCGTTTGTAGGAAGTTCTTGAGCTTTGACCCATTTCGATGCATAATCTACTGCTACTAATATATATTTATTTCCCTTTGAGTTAGGAAATGGACCCATAAAGTCTAGTCCCCATATATCAAATATATCACATACCTGAATGTTGTTTTAAGGCATCTCACTCCTTGATGATATGTTTCCTGACCTTTAACATGCATCACATCTCATCACGTAATCTTTAGCATCCTTAAAGATACTAGGCCAAAAGAATCTAGATTCATAGACTTTTCTTCCAGTAATCGACGAACTATCCCAGTTGGTCCAGAATGGCTGTGTGCCAAGATTTTAAGGATTTCGCTTCTAGCAACGCATCACCTCATTACATTGTCCGAGCATAGCCTGAATGCGTATGGTTCACCCCAAAAATAGTTCTTCACTTGAGAGAAAAATCTTCTTCTTTTTTTTGGTGTCCATTTCGGAGGCACAATCTTTCAAACAATATAATTAACATAATCAGCATACCATGGTTCGTCGTCATTTAGCTCAGCTTTCAATATCATTAGATGTTCGTCGGGGAATTCATCCGTGATTTCATCTTCCGTGAATGTTCCCAAATCTGGATTCTCAAGTCTTGATAAGTGATCTGTAGCCAAGTTTTCCGCCCCTTTTTATCCTTAATCTCGATGTTGAACCCTTGAAGAAGCAACACCACCTTATAAGCCTTGGTTTGGCGTCTTGTTTACTGAACAAATACTTCAAAACAGAATGATCAGTGTAGACAATAGTTTTTGATAAGATAAGATAGGGACGAAAAAACAACTGCAAGAAGTTCTTTTTCAGTGCTAGTATAATGTTCTTGGGCATTATTTAGAGTTTTGCTAGCATAATAGATTGGTTTGAATTTTCCATCTATTCTTTGTCCTAAAACAGCTCCAACAACAAGCACTGATGCGGCATACATTAATTCAACAGGGCGCATTCTAATGGGAGTATTTTGATAGGTGTTGTGGTTTAAAATTTTTCTTTCAAAATATTAAATGCCTTTTTGCAATCATCAGAAAAATCAAACTTTGCATCTTTCATTAAAAGTTGGGTCATTATTGAAAAGTCTTTTATGAACCTACGGTAAAATCTAGCATGCCCTAGGAAACTTCTAACTCCTTTGACATTTGTAGGGTATAGCAACTTAGCTATCATATCAATTTTATCCCTATCGACCTCAATACCTGCCCCTGAAATTTTGTGTCCTAAAACAATCCCTTCTTTTACCATAAAATGACATTTTTCCCAATTCAACACAAGGTTGGTTTCTTCACATCTAGCAAGCATTCTATCTAAATTAGCGAGACAACAACTAAAAGAGTTACCGAATACCGAAAAATCGTCCATGAATACTTCCATAAAGTCTTCCACCATGTCGTGGAAAATTTCCGTCATGCATCTTTGAAAAGTAGCAGGCGCGTTGCATAATCCAAACGGCATTCGTCGGTAAGCAAAGGTCCCATAAGAACAAGTGAATGTTGTCTTTTCTTGATCTTCAGGTGCGATCGAAATCTGGAAGAATCCTAAAAATCCATCAAGAAAACAGTAATATTCATTCCCACATAAACGTTCTAACATTTGATCAATAAAGGGAAGAGGGAAATGATCCTTTCGAGTTGCATCATTAAGTTTATAATAATCGATGCACACTTGCCATCCTGTAACTGTGCGAAAAGGAATTAATTTATTATTATCATTCAAAACTACAATCATTCCTCCTTTCTTTGGCACAACGTGAATAGGGCTGACCCACGAACTATCTGAGATTGGATAAATCAACTCGGAATCAAGTAGCTTAACGATATCATTTTTCACCACATCTTAGACTTTGGGATTTAAACGCCTTTAGGGTTGAATGACTGGTTTGAAATCGTCCTCCATTAGAATCTTGTGTGTGCAGTATGACGGACCGATTCCCTTAATGTCTGACATTTTCCAAGCAATTGCTCCCTTACGCTTCTCCAATACCTGCAAAAGTAACATTTTCTCCTTTTCGGACAATTTAGATGAGATCATTATATGAAAGGATTTGTCATCGTGCAAGTTCTGCAATATTCTAAGTTGAAGCAAATCTTTAGCTCAGGTTTCCTTTCATAATCTCGTAGCAGACTATCCGAATAAAATGTGTTACACTTTCACTATACAGGTCTCGCTGTTTTCTATGCAACTAATACGCGTATTAAATAGAATCGATACCTGTATTGGTTTCCTTGGATCAAATCACATCCCCTTACTTTTTGAGCAGTCACAGCTCTCTGGGCCTGACCTGATTAATGATTTCTTTAGCCCTTTAAGTAAAAATGAATCAGACTTATCATTTGCCAGTAATTCCCGAGTTTCTGCATTGATTGTGTTGTCTAAGTCATCAATCCCATAACATTCATCATCTTCAGTAGGCGGTCTCTTAATTGATTGATCTACGTCAAAGATTACTTCATCATCCCCTACCCTTAGCGTTATTTTTTTATTAAACACGTCTGTCATAGCTCGAGCGGTTGCCAAAAACGGTCTTCCTAAAATTATAGGAACCCTAGAGTCTTCGGGCATATCTAAGATAACGAAATCTATGGGAAGGACGAATTTATCAACTTTTATGAGCACATTTTTAATTATTCCTCTTGGGTATTGGATCGACCTATCCGCAAGTTCGAAGCTCATTCTAGTAGCCTTTGGTTCTCCTAAACCTAATTTTTCATACATCGTATATGGCATCAAGCTTATACTAGCCCCTAGGTCTGCTAACACACCTGGTGCCCCACCACACCTATGCCCCCTCACCCCATTATTGATATGCAATTGGCCAATGTCACAAGGAATAGTAAAACTCCCTGGGTCTTTTTCTTTTGATGGAAGCTTGTTTAATAATACGGCTGAGCATCTTTCGTTCATAGTGATTGTACAAGCTTCTTCGAGTCTGGCCTTGTTTGGCAATAAACCTTTTAGAAATTTGGCGTATTTCGGCATTTGAGCTAGGGATTCAATGAAAGGCAAATTGATTTGGAGTTGTTTCAGGTTTTCTAAGAACTTTCTTTGCTGAGCTTCTTCTTTTTCTTTTCTCAACCTTCGGGGAAAAGGGATCAATGGTGTTTGTACCTCACTGGATGGTTGCATAACAGGCCCGTTGGATGTCTGAGGTTGATCTTTATCTAGGACTTCATTTGATTCAACTGGTTTGTCGTGATTTACCACTAGAGCTTCTTCGACATGTACGTTGGTGTTGTTAGTTTGAACATCATGAGTTGTCGTCTTTCCGCCTCTAGTAGTTACTCTAATTTTGTAATTTGCCATTGGAGTATTATCGATCACCTTTAACAACTCTTGTACCTCGAACCTAAGCTCACTTAATGAATTGTTCCTTTCTTTAAATAAGATCTCATTGGTTGTTTGGAATTCACAGATGAATACCCTCATCTCTTCATGTTCTTGTTTTCCTTCGTCAATAAATTTGTATATCATTTCCTCCATTGTTAACCTTCTTTCTGGGTAGGTAAAATGATATGGACGAAGTCCAGATGCTGCTCTTGAAAAGTAAGACATAATTCAAAGTAAAGATATCATAGAGAAATTGACTTGCAAAGATACTTAAAACTGTTAACCAATACGCCGTATGCAAATAATTGAATACATCGTATTGCTTAACAGAATGGATACGCTGTATTGGAAAAGAAGATTGGATACACCGTATCCAATGGAAGTGGATACGCCGTATCAGGTTATTGACCAAAACAGTGTATTAAAAACAATTAAATACACGAACAACTAAACTAATAAACAATTAAAAAAACAAATATACAAGCAAATATACAGAATTGTACACCAATCTAAATTACACTAATCCTAAGGGTTAGATTAATCAAGATTAAAGTTTTCACTCTCTGGTAACGGCGCCAAAAACTTAATTGTGTCGTTGTGTAGTTGTAATTTATGTTTCAAGTTTTAAATTTATATTTTGCCGACTTTACCAAAAACAACACTTTAACGGGCAGTGTACTC
>BQNB010123180.1:7154-20146 GCA_026074375.1 Tanacetum coccineum
ATCCCTTAGGCTGTAGGATTGCTTATCTTTTGACTTTGGCTTATTGAGCTTATCCCATAAGCTCAAATTGTGTCCTAGTAAGTTTTTAGGTTAAGTTAGATAGTTAGTGTGCTTATTTCACTTTTTCTTTAGCTTATTTGTTCAAGTCTTAAGCAAATTTTAGCTTTTAAGCTTATTTCATGTTTCTGTCACTTAAGCCCTTTTCCACAGCTTATTAGTTTAGCTTTTCCTTCCCTTTTAGCTTATTTAAGTTAGTTTAAGCCCTTTTTGCTTATTTTAGTCCTTAGCTTAGCTTATTCAACCATAAGACTTAGAAAAATTGGCCTTTAAGCCATTTTAGCTTGCTGTCAACTTTAAGCTTATTTTATAGCTTATTCTGTTGACCAAAGTCAAAAGTGTCTTTGTTAAAGTTGTTAAGTATAAGCTGTTCTTTAACTTTCATGTTTTGAGTTTTTGCTAAAAATCACTTTTTAATAAGCAAAAAAAATAAAAGGGGAAGATACTTGGTCCGGGTGAGCAAGACTCGAACCCGGGACCAAGCAATACATCCCCTTTATCCCACACACACTTAACCACTGCGCCCTTGGGTCTTTTTCGTTATAGACCCAAGGGCAAACATATTTAAGGGGGTTTTCCCCTTATAAGCTTATAAGCTGTCAAGCTTATTTTCGGGCTTATTGAATAAGCTGGTGGGTGTTTATTATTTTTCGTAGGTAGCTTATAGATTCTAGTATTTTGTGTAAATTTTTCAGAATTTTTTGTAAACGTTTAATATTTTTTATAATTTAATTTAGTTAAAAGTTTATTAAATTCATAATAAATACAAAAATTATCAAAAAAATATTTTGCTTTTTTAGAAAATTTTATTTTATCATCTAGTTTGTAGGAAAAATATAAAAGTTTTCGTAGGGTCATTTTTTATAACTTTCCCTCTTTTAAAGAACGGGTCCGGGTACGGGAATTTGTTTTGACTCGTTTTTGGGTCAAACGAACTCCGTTTTCGGTCTAGTCTTTTTCATTCTTCGTTATTTGACCCGTAGAGTAGTTTAGAAGTGAAAAATTTTCCGTAGGGTTATTTTTAAAGATTTTAGGTTTTCCCCCTTTTGTACGGGATTCGGGGTTTCGTTTTCTAGTTTAATTTCGTAATTTTTAGGTTTTTCTTAAACGTTTTAGTCCGTTATTGTTTAATTTGACTTATTCAACTTCCCAAACTCATTCCTTCCTTCAAACTCAAATCTTCGATCGTATCGATTTACCATTCCAGCCTCGTTGGGGATTTACGACCCGGGAAAGCTCTATACTACTTCTCGGTATCATTGATTGTTGGTTTTTACACTTCTTTATATATTTTATATTTTATTATATATTATATATATTTACGGTGTGAATCCGGCACGATCAATTTTTGGCGCCGTTGCCGGGGAGGCTGTGCAACCGTTTGTCTTTACGTTTGACCATCTGTTTTTGAAATTGTGAATATTTTCTTTTATTATAAAAATAAAAAAGTACAAAAATATTTTTCATTTCTTTTTAGTATAATTATCAGTATAAAAACCAAAGAAAAATCAAAAATATAAAAACATTGTCCATAAAAAGTGGGTATAAGGAGGGTTGTTCCTAGGAACTACGACCCGAAAGGAGAAATAAGCTTCGCGCTATTCCTACTCCTCCGCTCACCTGTGAGTTTATCTTTTTGAGAGCTACCGTGAAGTAAGCTGATTATTTGGTTTAAGTTGTCCTATCTCATTGTCCGTTAAAATCAATTGTGAATTAATCTTTGAAAAACCAAAAAAAAAAATTAGTGTAAATTTTCTTTTTGTATTTCTATTTTGTGCATGCGCACTCGTTCTCAAGCCCGTAGACGTCGACAACCACAAGTTCGACAAACTTCTGTTGAATCATCTAATCTTGAGAAACCTGATAATCCTCCCATAGTTACGATGGCCGATAATCGTACTATGGCGCAATTGCTCGAAGCACCCACCGAGGGTTACGAGGATGCGATAGTTATTCCGGAAATCACCGCAAATAACTTTGAGATCAAGCATGGTCTTCTGAATCTTGTCCAAAACAAGCAAGAATTCTTTGTGAATGATACTCTTTCAAGAAAAAGATGACGATTTTTCTCGTTGCATTCTAATCAAGACACTTTTATGAAAACTTAAAGAGAAATCATACATCTTCTTAAAATCGTTTTTATGAAAGAGTACCATTTTGACACTAACAGATTTTTGAGAACTTTTTCAGAAATCATGTGACAAAAACTTTTCGTATAACATAGAATCATTCAATCACAAATTCACAACTGAATGGTCACAAAGTCACTCACTCCTCATTCTGTTCATTGCAGAAAATGGTCGAAACCGAACATGACTTAGACCACTTAAACAATTAAGACTTGGATTTTTTAGATTCAAGTTATAAAAACTTTTTCACTTTCACTTTTTGTCATGAATCCTAAACAATGAAGACAAACGCATCTAATTCAATAACTGAATGGTCACTAAGTCACACACTCCCCATTCTGTTCATTGCAGAAAATGGTCAAAATCGGGCATGACTTAGACCACTTAAACAATTATGAATAGACATATTTGCCCTAATGCTTAGAATTCATTAAAACTTGATTTCTTGTTCATAATCATTTTGATGTTTTCAAAACACATGAGAAACAGATCTTTTTGTTCCACAAACATTCGAGCATTAATCATCAAAAGCATTCACTTATCAGCAAATCTCATTGTTACTAATTTTGTTATTTTGTCTTTTTGTCTTTACTGAATTTAGACTTATTGACTTTACCGAGTTTGACTTTTTGACTTTTACCGAGTTAAACAATAGAGATGAAAGGTAAATCCCTTTGACTGATTAAAAACCAAACTCGATCCATTTAAGTTTTATTAAACACCAATAACAATATAATCAAAGCAAACTCGATAATCATCAAATTCGATAAACATCAATCTTTTCCGAGTTTCAATTTCATCATCGAATTAATATTTCTGGATGTTTTCTCAGCTATGGTTTAGTTAACTCCACACAATTATTACATTTTGTGATTCATTTTGATCATAAGCATTTACTCAAAATTCAATAAGTATAAACCTCCGGTAATATATGTCTTACCGAGTTTTAAACTATTTAATTCTAACATGTTAGATTCAGTATCAAAACTCACATAAATCATACGTTTGAGATATAAAAAAGTAGTGTTCGTATTAAGCTTCGAAAATGTCTAGAATTTTCTTCTCAAACTTGGTAATGGACTCGATGAATAAAAAATTAAAAAGAAAAGGTTTTCTCCCTTTTATAGTGACCGAATATCAAAGTTTGAGTAACGTCAGTTTTAGCCCCTTTAGTTTTCCTTTTTCAATTTCACTCATTTATTTTCCAAATTTTGATTTGAAATTTGCAAAAAATCCCCTGGGAGTAATGATGATTTTATCAAAATATTGACCAATATTATCATAAATCCCCTTGGAATGAAATCAGGACTAAACCACTTAGTCCAACAAATGAGATTTTTGTTTTTCAAAGGTTCAATTTAAATTTCTAAATAAAAAACTCCCCTCATAAATATATCTTTTCTAAATAATTTATTTGAGTGATCATTGATTTCATTTAATTTCAGAATGATGTATAAAAATCAAAATTTTGCAAGAACTCCCCTCAGAATATTTGATCTTTAAATTAAATATAAAAATATAAATATTATATATATTTATATATATATATATATATTAATATATTAAAATGACAAATCTTTTTGTTATTTTTGACGTTTTGCCATTTTTGTTTGTTGTTTTTGGAAAAAATTATTACACATGTTTTCGATGTATGATTTTTTCAAGAAGATAACTTTTTCAGACATTCCAACTGAGTTAGAGTCATACATCTCATACCAATGCGATGAACCAAATACTCAAAGCGTTCTTTTATATTCTTTGGTTTGATAGTGCTGACGGTTAATGCATACATGAAAAAACCTCAGAATAGTTGAAGCCTTTGGGGGGGGAAACGTGTTCCTACAAGTTTGGATAGTCACCAATAACTTGGTCTTAGAGGATGATATTTTGTCAAATGTAGTGGGGTTGTACTTGGTGTAAATTTCTGCCACATTTGAGGTTCTAGAGAGTACTTATAGGATTAAAATTTCTTTAAGAATGTATCATTATATGGAAACAACATCCCAGGTTACAATTACAAATCCGATAATCATCCTTGCATTTATACAATAGCATTAGTTAAAAGAAATTGGAGAAGTTTGTACGTCAGATGTAGTTTCAATGGGGGGAGCCTCATGATCTTCCAACAATGATCTCGAAGATGTGGAGATGAGTTTATGAATTGAGTCGGTTACCAATAAAAACCCCAATGTCTGCTTTTGGTTTCATTTTTCCAAGATCATCTCGGTCATTTGTTGGATAACACAATGAGCCAAACACATGAAAATACTCAACATTCGGCTTTCGTCTGCGTAATAGCTCATAAGGTGTTTTGTTATTTCGTGTATGAATGATTGATCGATTTTGAGTAAAACAAGTTGTAGCCATCGCTTTAGCCCAAATAAATTCAGGTAATCGAGAAAAGATAAGCATTGTTCTAGCAGCCTCAACAAGAGTATGATTACGTCTTTTAACCACTCCATTTTGCTTAGGCGTACGAGCCGTTGAAAATTGTTGCATGATGCCTAACTTTTCATAATGAGCTTTAAGAGTTACATTTTTGAATTCAGTACCATTGTTAGTACGAATCTTGCAAACTTGACTTTTATAATTCAATTGAGCTTGAGCAATGAATTTCTTTATAATCTCTGAAGTTTCGTCTTTCGAATGAAGAAAGTAAACCTATGTATATCGAGAATAATCATCCACAATCACAAGAATTTTACTTTTTCATTTGATCGAAGCTACCCTCATTGGACGCATAAATCCATATGAATTATTCCAATTTAGAGATCACTTGAAACCAATTTCTTGGTGGAATGAGATAGCTTTCTTGTTTTTCCTCTTTCACAAGAGAACAAAGTGATCTTTCCATATTTGAACTTTGGAAGACCATCAACCAAAGTCCTGTCTGTAAGATCGTTTATTGTTTCAAAATTAAGATGTGAGAGTCGACGGTGCCATAACTATGACTTTGTTGAAGTTGCTTTAGACATCAGACAAACAGGAGAAGAAGCAGCCATGTCAGAAATAGAGATAGTATATAAATTAGATTCGCGTCCTCTGTAGTAAATCATCTCTTCAGATTTGCACGTAACATGTCTTGAACAAAAAAAAAGCCACTTTAATCACATCACAAAATTGCCCCAACGTAAAGAGATTATGTCCCTAAGACCTTCAAAATATAATAGACATGACAAATAGTGATATTTGCCCTGTATATAATCGCCATGCCTGTGTTTGCTGCATAATATTATCATTTCCAAAGCGAAACGATGCCCATGGAATTTCTCAATGAAATTTACAACAGTGATCAATCTACCCATCATTTGCTTTGAACAACCCAATGTCAACAATCCACCGAACGATTGGACTACCTGCAAACCATTTCGAAGAACCAAACAACATGGACAAATGGGCAATTTGACTACTCATTTCTTAACAGAACTCAATGATTTCTCATATGAACGACTATTAAGAACATTTGGAGTTGTGTTAATGGGAGACCAAACAATATTTGGTTGTGATTTAAACCACTTTTGCCAAATTCGACTTGTTCGAATTTTGTTCTTCATGTAAATGCTTGAAAATTTATCTCTTAAATTTCGTTTCTTTATCTTAGAAGCACTAGAGACCGTATGTTTAGCTTATGAGGCACTTCCTACATCAATCTTAGGTTTGGAGACTACAGAAGTAGTATCTAAAGACTTAGATTATGTCAACTTCTCTGAAAACCTAGTCTTAAGAACTACATTAGTAGTGTTTGAAGATCTTGGAGTTCTAGAATTAGTGGATAAGTCTCTACGAACATTCAATTTATATTTTGCAAGACATTTATCATGACATGGAATAAGCACATTTTGCATACAAGAAACACATAACAGGGTTTTTGCGTTAGCAGCGTTTGCAACATTAACATCATTTACATTCTCTTTGTTTGAGATAACATTTGCAGATGTATTATCTGTTTGCTTATTTTTCCTAACATAAACTGCTACTTTATTTGCTAAATTCTTAGAGTTAGCTAAGACACTGTTTTTAACATGTGAATCTCTATTCATTGGTCTTATAACACTAGATGCAGCATTCATTCTTATAGAAGATAAATCACTCTTAGCGTCATTTGTTTGTGATTCATGTGTTGTGACAACTCTATACATTCCAGGTACTATGACATTGTTGTTTGAATTTGCCCCTCTTTGTTTGTTCAGGTTGAGTCTGTTAAAGTGACTTGGAGTTGACACTACTTAATTTTTCTTTTGTCTTTGAAACAACCGTTTTCGTTTGAAAAACTTGTTTGTTTAGTGGTGTGACACAAAGAAGATTTTGAGAAACATTTGTCATGTCAAACTTTGTATTTACAGACTTACCTTTTTCAATAGTTTCCAATCTAGTTTTTAACTCAGATATGGTACTTAAAAGATTCTGATTCTCAGCACGAATAGCACCATATGCATATGTTTTCTTAGAGACATGAGCAATTAATTCATCCATTTCTTTTTGAGATTGAGATCGTGTCTTTTTGATTGAATCGAAAAGCTTTTGATATTCTATTTTTACATTGTCTCGTTCTTTCATCAAAGATTGCACTTTAAAATCCAAAGACACGTTCTCATTCTTAAGTTTTTCCATCTTTGAAATCCAAGAGTAATCAAGAGGATTTGTGTTTTTATTGTTTAAAGTTGACTCCCATTTATGTTTTTCTTTTGCATGTTGTAACTTTAATTCAAAATCAACACTTTGCTTTTGACATCTTTGAACATCTTTTTCTAGAATTTTTATCTTTTCTTGCAAACCCTCTTGAATCTCAATGGAATTCTTTTGAACTTGTTCAAGTTTAGCATGTAGGAATTTTCTTCTTACTTTTTCCGGCATTCTTGATTTAAACACACTTATTTCTACTTCATGCGTGAGGGATGCTTCCAAAAGTTGATCTTTTAAAACATCATTTTGCTTGTTTATTTCACAAACTTCACTTTCTGTAGACTCAAAAACATCTTTCATTTCTTTTATATCCCTTTGAAATAATTTCCTAAACAATTCAAAATAGAACTGCAACTCGTTAAAAATTGGTTTGACTTGATCTTGACAAAAATCATTGAGTTAAATTTCTTGAGGAGGTGTGTAAAAAATGCTTGTTCTTTCACAATTCTTTTGAATTAACTCAGACAACGTTTGAAAACAATTTTTCATTTTATCCAATTATATGATCAAGGGTGACTCACTCGGTAATGATGCCAGGATAGAAGAAGTTGCATTTGAAGTCTTGTCAGAAGGAATAAAAGAAGATGTAAAATATTTTTGCTCAACAGAAAGTTCTTTTTGAGGAACAAAGTCTTTATAAAGAGCATTTATTTGTTGGTAATCAATTGCCCAACAATTCTGTTTGTTGCACAGCAATAGGATCATTTATTTTTTCTTTTCATTTTTTGTTGACTTTTAGAAGCATCATCAAGAGTATCCTCAGTATCTCTAACATTCAAAGGAATTTCTGAATTACTCAAACTAGAGGCAAGATATAACTTTAGACATTGAGAAATTGCTTGCTTGAGTGTATAAGGATTCGAGTACCCCAAACCATGTTTTAATTGCGGATCATACACAGACAATGGCTTTGGTCCAAGCATAAACATTCCTTGTAAGGAATTGCCAAGTTTCAACATTAGATCAACATTCTTTTTAAGTTTGGCCTCGAGATCTAGAATATTGTCATGATAACGATCCTCATTTTCACTCATTTGTCATTTTAAAATTAAATGAGTCTTTTGAAGTTCCTCATTTTTCCGTTTGTAATCATTGACAGCTAAATCTAATTTATCTCGTTGTTTTTCTAGATCTCGAATGATGTCTCGATCACGAATAAATTGAGACTGAGCTTGTTGATTAAAATGTTTTGCTTTTTGATCAGCCTCAAGAAATTCATTGAGATAATTGTTATCCCCATTGATGTTTTCCAAAACTCGAACCCTTTCCTTATACAACTCAAGCTGATTAGTCAAAGTCGTGTTTTGTTGTCAGACTTTTTGAGCAAATAATTGTTGTTTCTCAGCTTCTAGATATGCATTTCTAGCTAGTTGTTCTAACGCATATAGGTCAGGAACATGTGTATCTTTTTCAACACTGCCACTATTAACATGTCCATTTGGTTCATCAAATATAATATTGCTATCAATTTGATCATCACCAATAGTACTGTTAATAATTTTAGTATGAGTTGGATACATTTGTTCTTTATTCTCATTGATGGATGAAGATTGTACCTCACTTATAAATGCATAATCATAGCTTGGCCCAACATCAGAAGTAGTATTGCCTTGTTGAATTTTGGCCATTAAGCATATGTTTGCACTGAGTTCTTTAATTTCTTCCATCCTTGAAGCATCAGCAAAGAGAAAATCATTCTGTTCATCGGTAAGAATTACTCCAGCTTCATCCTGTTTTGCCAGCAACATTTGTTCCATGAAATACTTTGAATCCCGAACTCTTGGCTTTGGACAATTCCTAGCATAATGTCCTTTTCCACTACAGTTGTAGCATTAAACAGTTGAAGTATTTCCTGAAGACGAAGTTCGAAGAGTCCTTTGAACCATTTCCAGTTCTCATATGAGCATTAGATCCCTCAAACAACTTCCTCTTGAACATAAGCACGTCTAGTATTTCTTCCAGTATTACCAAAGTTCCTGCTTTGAATATTCACCCTATCTCCTTAAATAATTGCTTGGTTTCTAGTGTTAGATGAAGTACGAAGATGATTATTTGTTGGATTAGAGAAATTTTGAGTAATGGCTCGAGCAGTAAACAAACATTGTAGCAGCTAAGGGATCTTTCAGAATTGGTTGAATCTAATCCGGCTGGTTATTTCGATCATAATCAGCCACTGAGTAGGATGTGTATCTTAATAAGCTGAGGTATTTCTAGATGATAAACATGTGTGTGGCTACTAGAGCCAAAAGGGTCATGAGACTTTTTCATAACTTCTTTTCGTGATGCATTAACCAGTGTCTTGAATTGCTGAAGGTAATCAAGAGATCTTCAAAATGAATCTACTTGTTAAAGGTTAGCAAGAACAAACTTAGGTGACATATTTTAACCATTTTGTTGCTTGCTATTCAGAATTTGTGTTACGGTTGACATTTGGAAAAATCATTTTTTGTGTTCCAATTTCCAGTCATTAACTGAGCAAAGCTGTTTTGACAAAAAAAACTTGGCTTCCCCTGGTTTAGGCAATATAAATGATCAAATTCTTTCGTTAAAAACGAGTTTCTCTGATCAATTGGTTTTGTATAGTTCCCCTTATCAGACGTTTCAACTTCTTTTCCTCATTTCTTGGCATAGTGCAAGCATCCACAGAGTTGTAATTTCATTGGAATAGAAATAGATCTGATTCTGAGCTCTATTTCAGCTATAATGCAATAACGCATCACCTTGTAAATCCTCTGCAGTTTGCAGTTTTGGTACTGTCGAATCACTAGGAACGAACATTTGAAACTGATAAGGACCTTCATCAAGTGCTTTGTTAAGCCATTTTCGGTTTTCTCTCTTTCGATTTATATATCGTCTAATTCTACTTGCCCATGGTATATAACTACCCCTTTCAATCATAGGAGGCCTAGTCTCATAACCGGCATCAGCAAGAGATTGTTGATATGTTTTGGATGTCGACATGTCTTATGATTCAAAGATTGGATCTTTGTAGACGAAAATGAGTGATATTGGTGAGAAAAATTACAAACTCAGTAACAGTTGTCAAGTTCGAACAACACTGTTCTCGGATAACAAGTACTCTGAAACTCGATACACTTCTCGGACAGAACTAAAACTCGAACAACGAATACTATCAAACTCGGTACTCGTAAAATGTAGTAAACTCAGAAATACTCTAAATCAGAAATCGATTAACTTGTTTTTTTTCAAAAAATTGATTTAATCAAACTCGATAGAACCGAATTTGGAACAAATCGTTATGATATGGATGAACAAGAACCACAATCTCGATAGAACCTAAATTTATGATGTCTTAATAATCCAAAACACTTAAATCACCAAATTCGATTGAACCGAATTTGATTTTCGAGTTTAGTAATTACCGAATTTGTGTTTCAAAAACCCAATCCACGATACAACCGTGAACTTGTAATTTTTAAAGACTTTGTAAGCTTATTTCCAAGATTAACTCACTAAATCCTGATTCACTTTTTTCGATAAAACCAAAAAATGTATGAATACTTATGAAACTCGATAGGAAACCGAGTTTATCAATAAGCACCTAATATACGTTTTTGATAGAACCGAAAATGCGTATATATCTATTACAACATTTTTTCTACCGAAACTAAACTAATAACGATACAAAAAACTTCGCAAATGTTTAAAGGAAATTATGTCGAGATACTACAATCTTCCGAGAATGGTGTAAACCACTCCGAAATAGAAAACTCACACGAATTTGTAAATCAAAATCAGAGACTACTCGTGTAACATGCAATTATTTGAAATAGCTGCCAAATACTACATCGAAGCTCAAAAATCTCCACCAATTCACGTATCTGCATCGTGCGGTTCTCGGATGTTGTACAAAATGCACAAATCGAATCCTCTCATTCTCATATGGATTGATACCATTGATAGGTCGTGTTTATCTGAATCATGATGCTCATCAATGAAAAGCTTAGTGGAGAATAAGTAGAGGAAAGCAAAGTATTTAATTTTTAAATATTATAAAATTAGAGGGATAAAAGGAAAAAGATTATTACAGGCCTTAACCTCCTAATGGGGTTTAAGAGGGGTATTTATAGGAGAGGGAAGGAAGCTTCCCTTCTTTTATTTTTCTAATGTTTAACTTCTAGTCCCTAGACTTTGGTAATTATGCTATTTCTTACTTTTAGCATAATAAACCTTATTACAAGCTACATTATTCTTAACAAAATAAAGACTCATTGACTAAATTATAATATACAAACCACATAATAGACCACTTTTCCTTGAACCTAACATTAGGTTTATTGTAAATAATCTGTAATTAAGAGGTTTTGATCATCAAAAATCGTTTTAGGGTTAATAATTAGGGTTTTGGGTAAGTTAATTAGGGTTAAATATGCTAAATTCAGAATTGAAATCTGGGCAGAATTTTAGGTCATCTTGCGAGAGCCATATCACGGTCATACGGATAGCTTTTATTGAGCCTAAAATTAACTACAGAGAGTCTACTTTTCAACCCAAGTGGTTTCATGAATTAAAAGTGAGTGGCAGTTAGTCAAATTAATCAAATAAGATTCGTTGTCAAAACTGAGTTTTCGAGGCAGATTCTGAGTTGTGTTTGTGAGGTCAAAAACCATATCAAAACGTCTTTTTAATGAATAGGCTTGCTACTGTAGCAATTTCATGATGTTTATGATTTTCTAGAATTTTTGTAAAATTTTCCTAAGTGATTAAATGGGTCTGCTCAAGCTAAACCTTTTGAGGGTCGAATCAGGTCAAATTCTGGACACTTTGTGATGTTGATTTTTTATAAAATGGTTACACTTACTATTATATTTATCCAAAAATCATAGAAGCTCAAAACTCATTGGGGAGCTATAGGATGTAAGGAGAAGAACCAATTAGGTGTTTAACTATTTTATTTAGAGTCATCTTGTGACTATAAAAACTGCATAAAAAGAGCAGAAAATTGATAAGTATAGTTTGTGAGGTAACTTGAGGTTAGCAAGTATGAAGAGTATATAGAAGAGTTGAATCAAGATAGAATATAGAGTATCCATTGTTGTGATTGTTACATCGACTTGGGTGTGTGACCTAATCGATGGTAACATATGTGTGTATTATTTTGTTTAGATTCTTTGCAAGATTAAGTGAAGGAATTGGAATTTGCTTTGCATTAGGTGAGTTTTACAGTCCCACTTTTACTTATATTTTAGGATGGAAAAATGCAAAACTTTTTTTGAATTATGAATCGTGATATATGTTTTTAAGTGTCAAACTATATGATTGCTATGTGCTATTGCTATGTGATATGAATTGTGGTAAGACATGTGTATGTGAGGATGACATGACCTTGTGTGAGACCCGAACGGACTTAGCTAGTCAATGTTGTTTTTGTTGATCGCGGTGTCATAAGTGAGTCTTAAACATGTAACTCTCACCAATAATTATGTTGACGTTTTTAGCATCATTTTTGGGTGAGCAAAACGTGTGAAGAGTTAGGAAGAGGAGTTAGCTGGACCATAGGCTTGCATGCGGAGTCTATGATTTATCTGTTTTAGTTTTCATTTAAACTTGTCATGTTTTGTTCTTCATGCATTATATGTTGGATTATTGTTTTGGGCGTTGTCATAACACGCTTTGGATCTTGAAGTTGATTGAAAGTCATTTTTAGTTTTCTCTATTTTGACGCCTTGTGTTGCGATGATGCCTATTGATCATGCCTTGCGATTCCGCCTTGGCGGGGTATGACAGCAAGCCTCCCCATGTCACACTTATTAGAAAATAGAAAAAAAAGATAGAAACACGGGTTGCCTTCCGAGAAGTGCTTGTTTTTGCGCTAGTCTCTAGCTTGACTCTCTCCATATCATCGTGATATTAGGGACGAAACATGTGGAAGAGCAAATCTCCATCGGACTTTTATTCAAGATGTTTAGATAAACATTGAAGCACATGAAAGTTCCACTCTGATGAGATACCACCGGCTCTAGAGAATAGAAACTAAAAAAGGAGATGACGAGGTTAAAAATGGTGTCCTCACTCCCGGAGGAGAGAAGAAAAAGAGAATTCACAAGATAGGTAAGAAAAGGAAGAAAGATTTTGATAACAAATGTGAGGGAAAGATAATGG
>BQNB010123181.1:0-20145 GCA_026074375.1 Tanacetum coccineum
ATCTGCTTAATAGAACAGGCTTCGCTGCAGATAGAACCGGCCCCTGCAGACTAGGTTTCTCAAATTTTAAAATTCTAGAAATGTTCCAAATGATTTCTAAACCTATTTTTCGCTTGAGATAGTGATTAAATATATTTTCTTAATAATGCAAAAGGCTTATGGAAATAATCCAACGCTTTGATCCTATGATTTTTTACTATCCTAAACACTCCTAATTCTAGAGGAGAATAACAATCAAGAAGCATGAGTTGCGTAAAAACCAACCAAAAGCATAAAGGATTCAATTTACAAGCAAGCATTCAAGAATTCAAACATAAACAGTATGAGAAATAAAAAACATTCATACAAGAACATGTTCTAAATAGTTCAACCAAACACAAGTTTAATGAAAGAGATGATTTAGATTAGTAAATCGATTGCACTAACAATGACGTGAAAGATTATGAACAAAGAAAACAAATACGCATGGATCTAAAGATGGTGTTTTAGAGAATGAAAATGAGATGAACTTGCTTTAAAAGAAAATCATAGATTTCTACTTGAATACCAAGAATACTTTGACATAACATAAGTACACAAGAAGCAAATAAATTATGTAGCAATGTCAAATAAGGAACAAGATGAAAATATTATGCAAGCCATGTTTGAGCATGTATAAATTAGACCATCATACGAATAGATATAAGAAATGCCAACAAGGAACAAGAACTAGCAAACATAGACATATCCATATCAAAATCAGCATGTATCAAAATGACAAATTACAAGATCATACGAGACATCATATAAGAGACAAAATTACTTCAAATGCAAGCATCATGCAAGTCATGTTTAAGCCTTAACATTTAGTAACACGAATATAAGCATAAAAGCATTTAAAAATGAAACAAAACCTTTCCTAAGGATTATGCGTTTTTCAATTAATCGAATAGTTATCAAACACTAAGATAACAACAAGGAAAATAATCAAACAAGAACATATAATCAACACATGTATATGCAAAGCAAGATGTCATGATAGATTAATGAAGGAAAGATCATATTTACAACTAGTATGAAAAACATAGCATTAGTGGTGTTTGGGAGATGGAGAACAAGTTGGTGAACTCGTGGTTATAAAGAATTGACAAGGATGAAATGGCACTATCAAAATGTGTAGATAATTTTAACAAAGTATTTTTGAAATGCTCCTTTTTCAACAAGACCAAAAATATTTAACACCTTTGGCGAAAACATCATGACCAAAAATTAACCGTTTGTTATTATCATAGAAGTTGACAATAATGTATTACAAATCCTTTGAGAATATCTTTACATGAAACTGGAATCAATTATCTTTAAAATGGTGGGTGGCACAACTTCTAATTACATACGATTGATTTTATACAAAATTCATAGAATGACCCATTTTCTACAAAACTTGTTGTTTCAATTTTATACATGGCTAAAATAACCGAAACTCGACTTCTATAACTTGAAATAACATGAAAACTTCCAGAAATTATTCTAAAAATATATACTTAAATATCAAAGACACACTGGGTTTAAATGAACTGCGGAACCGTTCTTTATGAGTTTTGCCAAACACTAGTTTTGACCCGTTTTAACCAAAACAATAACTTATTACTTTGACCCGCTTTGAAAAATACTTTTAAAACTACAACAAGACATCATTACACTTTATCTTTACTTGAGTATTTCGAATAAAACACTCAAGTTGCCAACACCACTTTTATGTGCATATATTTTATGACAATATTTGTCAAAACACTTATCTAGCATACTTAGTTCTTATTCTTAAGGTTTTATTAAGATATTGAGATTATGAGAGAAGTTGAAATAGCAAATACAAAGAAGGATATGTATGGCTATATGAGGAGCACGAGGCCTAGCAAAAGCTCCATTGGGCGAAAACATGAAATCGATAAATAGCATGGCAAAAAAGAACTTATGTTCTAAACACAAGCAAACGAAAATGCAAGATGTAAACAAGGCAAACAAGTAGCCATATAACACATTATAATCATTATTACCGAAGCATTTACGAAAAAGTATTTTAGACAAAGCTAGCAGTTATCCCAAACACTCCTTTTAGAATCATATAAATACTTTTAAGAGCCTAAATTGACAAACGAGCGAACAAAAGACATGATAAGGAAGGCACATATATTTTGTAACACCCCCAAAATGGGTCGCAGCGGAATAAGGATCCGGGGCATGTTACTTCAAGATCAACAGCCACCAAGATATATAAAAGAACGACACAAAAGTCGTTTAAAACTGATAAAATGGATTTAAATAAAAGACTTTTATTACAAATGCTTTAATAGCTTTACTTGTTCTTTGTTTGCTTATTACAAAAGACAACATTTCTTATTTCCAAAACATGATTACAATATGTTCTTTAACTGTACATTCCTAAACATTATCCAAATGCATCTTGGCATCTCGTGCGTAGATATGTCCTCCTGAAAACACTTTGCTTAAGAACATCAATAAAATGTTGGTGAAATTCAATAGGTTAATGTATTTAAATTATGAAGGACCGCAAGTCTATTCAACGTGTTGTTTAAACATATTGCCAACAATCACAACAACCTGATTACTGTTGCATTAAGCTCATGACACCAGTATGCTCACCTATATTTGCTATTTTTGCAGTTATTTTGACGTACGTGTTGTAACCGCAACATCCAAGTCGACATGGTCAACGTTCGTCCTAGTGATAGCTATCACCCAAACGGGGAGGTTAATCCAATAGGAATCTATTATATCATTCGCGCCTCACATAATGTATTTCAACAACTACATCTATGCAATTAACAGCTCATGACATCAATGGGTCAGGAGGGTTATCGACTTGAGGCAACACATAATCAATATATTTCAAACTTGCGGTCCAATTTATAAAACAAAGCATGTTCTCACCCCAAATAATAATAAATCAGTAAAACTGTAAAAAGTGGGGCTATGAACTCACCTTGAGTACAGATAGCTCAATTAATCTCAGGTAAAAACGTTCTCACAAGACGTATAATGCAACTATTTAAATTAAGGCTGTATAAAGGTACTGAGTACTTTTAATTAGACAACACTATATAATTTCATAGTTGTTAATCGTGACTGTGTTGGGCTATCATAAAATATAGTGGTCATGACAAGTAGTTCATGAGGATGTTTAGGACCTTTAAATCGTAAATCCAACAACTCATCGATACGCCATCCGAAGAGGCCTCATTATGAAACTCCCTAGTAATATAGCACTTTGATAACCACTCAATATCCTATATAGCATAATCACCGACTAATCATTTTAGTAAAATAGTATTTATAAAGTAAAAACGTTTATAAATATACTTTTCGTAAAAATGACCTAGATTGGTCGTTTTAAATCCGTTGCTCGCGTTTCTTACGTCCACGTCTTCGTAGTAAGACGAGTGATCAAAATATTACATTTTAAAGTTTTTAAAATTCTGTGATGAATAGTAAAATTACTGTTCACAACAGCTCATTTGTCGTTTTAGGCTTTAATTAGCGTAAACTCGTAATCGCGATAACTTATTCGTTTTAACTCCGATTTTAGTGATTCCTTCGAGTACGTTCACGTTATTAAAAGAGGTATTATATTTTATAAAGATAAATCCACTGATGAATAGTGATTTTTACTGTTCATAGTTTATAAAATTACTTTTATAAACTTTAATTATCGAAAATGTCGTAATTTACTCGTTTATTTCCCGTTTCCTCAACCCCGATTCCCTTGAACAGCTGTCCCGATCTAGTTAATCCCATTAAAGTTTATCTCCCTACTTTTACGATCGTTTTTAAACTCAAAGTAGTTGCTGTAATTGAAATTAGTAAACTTTTTATAAAAATAGTTTTATAAAAGTATTTATGTGTAAAACTCGTTTTTAACCCGTTCTTTTTTTTTCGGTTATAGTATCGGTTTTTTTTCAGTTTCTTATCATTATGGAATCGTCAAGAGGCGTTTTTAACATTTAAATTATCAAAAGCTACTGATATGATTTCGGAATTTAAACAGCCATCTGTATTTGGTATGATTGAACTTTATAAAATCTTAGTCTTTTATGTATTATTAACATAGTATATTTTACTATAAAAACCCTTTATAACCATATTTTACATATGTGCCGGTACTTTATAATAAAGTCTAATATCATCCTAGTCCTTATAAATTTCATTGTATACAAGTCAATCCTTTTACTGTCATTAATTTTCACATGTGAGTGAAGTTTAAGAAACATTATAAAACCCTAATTAGCCTTTAAACATGTTTATACTTAAACTATAAGTTAACATACTTTTATATTTACTTTTCCATGATATTTATAACATTAGGACATGAGAATAAGTGTATAAATTGATAAACTCAAATAAAAATCCATTTTATACATTTAAAAGTCATTAGTGGTGATTATGGCTATATTTAACATGTAATACATAAAATCATAAGAAAGAAAAGTATAAAGGATTTAAGAAAACCTTAGTAATGATGTAAGAGATGTGAAATAAGTTCTAAACCCGTGTTTAGATTCAAAAATAAAGCTTCCAAGCTTATAACCCAAGATTAGGTTTTCAAAACCCTAATCTTTCCTTTTTCTTCTTATTACTTGAAAATGATGAACCAATGCTTCCCAACACCTTAGAATACCTTAAGTATGTTGTGTAAAGGGTTGTATGATTTTACAAAATCAAAGTATGGATTTGTTTTTATGGCCAATTGGTGCCGTGGGTTTTGAGAGTAGACAAGGAAGAAAGAAATGAAATTTGGTTAAGTATAGAAGTTGTAAACATTAGCCATGCATGCATGCTTATTTATAGTATAAATATCTTGCTAACTTAACCCTAGTTACTTTCTAACCCTAGTTAAGTTTAGCATGACAAGTTGGAAAAATGTGTAAGACTTACTTTAGTTAATATCTAGATATTATCTAAAATGATGACTCTTGTTCTAATCTTCAAAATTTCGGCATTATATGTATATATATAATGTTATTTTTGATTATTTAGGGTATTGGGTATAATCGTGGGTATTTGTTTAGGCGTAGTTAGGTTTTAGAACTTCCGGGTATGCCTAAACGTATTTTATTATGAAACGTAAGAATTTTACGTAGCCAATAAAAATAAAATGAACAAAGTCATTAATTATCCTCATAATAATCATATAACACTTGCTTGATACAAACATTTAATCGTTTAATGCCCGTTTACATTGTATGATCATTTTCAGTTTACGCGATTTAACTTAAAGTTTACGGTTTAAGAGTAAACGCGTAAAACCCTAAAAATAAATTATGAAATACATAATGTCATACAATGACCTAAAATACGAGGTGTTATAGTCTCCCCCCGTTAAACGAGCCTTGTCCTCAAGGCTTATCACACAGCACTTGACGACGGTGCAGTCTTGGTGAAGAGGTGTGGATATTTCTTCTTGAATTGATCTTCACGTTCCCATGTAAATTCAGGACCTCTCTTGGAGTTCCATCTAACCTTGACTAATGGGATACGGCTTCGCTTCAACCGTTTAACTTCACGATCTGTGATCTCTATAGGCTCCTCGACAAACTGAAGCTTGTCATCAAAATGAAGTCCATCCAACGGAACGGCTAAGGGTTCGTCGGCATAACACTTCTTTAAGTTGGACACGTGAAATGTATTATGAACTCTGCTCAGCTCCTCAGGAAGCTCGAGCTTGTATGCAACGTCTCCAACCCTTTTTATTACCTTGAAAGGTCCAACAAACCTGGGATTTAATTTCCCTCGTTTGCCAAAACGTACAACCCCTTTCCAAGGCGAAACCTTGAGCATCACTTTATCTCCAACCTCAAACTCCATCGGCTTACGCTTCAAATCAGCGTAGCTCTTTTGTCTATCACGAGCAGCTTGCATCCTTTGTTTAACTTGAATGATTCTCTCAGTCGTCTCTTGTACTATCTCTGGACCGGTGAGTTGAACTTCTCCAACCTCAGCCCAACAAACAGGCGAACGACATTTTCTACCGTAAAGTGCCTCAAAGGGTGCAGCCTTAATGCTAGCATGATAACTGTTATTGTACGAAAACTCGACCTCGACTAATGAAAATGGTTTAACCCAACCAATTTCCAAAGTCGATACAAAGCTCTAAGCATATCTTCGAGAGTTTGAATGTTCTCTCGCTTTGTCGGTTCGTTTGCGGATGATATCCGTACTCATATTAAACTTGTTACCCAAAGCTTTCTGATTTTGTGACCTCCAGAAATTTGATGCGATACCTAGGGTCACATCACAAATAATCAGAGAACCGTATTCAATGCTTGTTACTACTTCCTTTCCGGTACATATCTCGCCATTAGTTCAGTTTCTCCTGGTTGTCAGTTTCCCTCATGGTATAAAAAAAATTTGCGGACTTTGTAAGTCGGTCAAACGATACCTAAAATGGTATCGTACCATTGTGATGACGTAGGAAGCTTCGTGACAAAATCATGTGATATGTCCCACTTCCATTGAGCATCTCGGTTGTACAACAAACCCCGATGTCTCTGGAGTTGGCCTTGACCTTAGCACAGGTCAAGCACTTGCTAAAATAGGTGGGCTGATGTCGGCTTTCCATTTTGGGCCACCAATATAGCTTCTTTACGTTCTTGATACATTTTCTAGAACTGGATGGATAGGAATTACTTCGATTTGTGGACTCGTGCAGCATGATTCATGTCCGTTAAATCGTCATAACAAGGTAACATCTCTGCAATTGAGGCTATTTGGGTTCCATCAGTAAGATAGTTCCAACTTTTCCCTCTAATTGCCTTTGGAAATTTAGCATTTCAAGCAGCATACCTCCAAGTCCTCATTCTGATGTTTTACTGGTTTCACGTGCTTCAGTCTGAGCATCAAGATTTGCTTAGGAAGATCCATGCTAATAGTCATTGACTAAAGCTCGAACCTTAACACGTGGTTCTCGTTCTTTCCGGCTCAAAGTATCAGCAACGACATTGCTTTCCCCTGGTGATATACGAATATGCAATCGTAATCAATAAGAAAACTCTAAACATCGGCGTTGTCTCTATGTTCAGGTTCCTTCTGATCATGAATGCTGTCGTAATCTCTTATGATCAGTAACACTGTACACTTAGTTCCATACAGATAAGTGCTCCAAATCTTTAGTATTGCGAACACTACTGCCTCCAGTTAGATAATGTGTAGTCTAGTTCTTCTTCAATGGATTTTAGAGTGGCGGATGCATAAGAAATCACTTTTTCTCTCTGCATCAATTTATCAGCGCCCAAACCTTCTTTGGAAGCGTCGCAAGTATGTGATGAAATCTTCACTTCCTTCAGGTAATGCAAGGATTTGGTTGCATCTGCACACCTTTTCCGCTTCAACAGTTGAAAAGTCTGCTTCTTGTTTGATCTCTCCCCACTCAAATTTGACCTTCCTTTTGGATGGTAAGCTAAGTCATTGGTTTGGCGATCTTTTGAAAACCCTTCTCAATGAATCGTCGATAATACCCAGCAAGACCTTAATAAATTGACGAATCTCAGTTGGTTGTCTTAGGAGATGTCCAATCTTTAACGGATTCATTCATGGCTAGATCCCACAGGAATGCCTTTACTAACAATCAGCTGTGACCGAGAGGAACGTGTACTTTAGGAAATCCAAAAAATTCACACTTGGAAAATTTTGCAATTAACTCCTCTTTCTTTTAACAAACTCCAATATTTATCTTAGATGCTCTTCGTGCTCGTGTTGTTTTGGAATAGATCAAAATTATCGTCAATAGACAATTACGAATTTGTCAGATTAAGGTTTGCACCCTCGGGTTCTGAGGTTCCTATAAACACGCAGGTGCGTTGTCAACCAAAATCGGATAAACTTGAATTCATATTGTCACTTCATAATCGTGTTCTGAAGGCTGTCTTCGTGATGTCTTCTTCTCGAAACCCTCAATTGGTGATACCTGACCTTTAGGTTCATTTCTTCGTAGTAGATACTCGACCCTTGATGCTAATCAAATAAATCGTTCAATTCTTTGGTAGGGGGTGATAGCGGATAACGGTTCCGAGCTATCTCGTCTGTTTGGTTTAATTCCCGATAGTCAATGCACATCCGGAATGATCCGTCTTTCTTCTTGACAAACAAGACCGGAGCTCCCCAGGGTGAGGAACTGGGTCTTATAAAGCCCTTGTCGGACAGCTCCTTCAGTTGCTCCGACAACTCTTTCATTTCGGAAGGCGCAATCGATAAAGGTGCCCGTGCTACAGTGAGCAGTTCAGGTACAAATCAATTTGAACTCCACTGTTTCGCGTCGGAGAGACCCGGCAAGTCCTCAGGAAATACTTCAGGAAAATCTTTAACTATCGGTACGTCCTCAAGTCGCTTCTTCTCTGATAGTTTGCAATCTCCTTTGTAGTAAATGTGCACAAAAAGACGTGGATTCCTTTTAGACAGATAAGTTTAACCTTGGTACACGAGATGATGGTTTAGTCGCGTCCTGTGGCCTTCACTACATCCGTCACGCGAACGATTAGGATTTCGCTCCCGGAGGGGATACGAACAATCTTCTTAGCACAGTCGATAACGGCACTATATTTTGACAACCAGTCCATGCCAATTATCGCGTCGAAACTACCCATCTCTACCGGCATTAGGTTGATGTTGAACGGATGGTTTAAAAAGTTTAACGTACAAACCCAATCAAATATAGTTATT
The DNA here is from genome assembly GCA_026074375.1 of Tanacetum coccineum. Lineage (NCBI taxonomy): Eukaryota > Viridiplantae > Streptophyta > Magnoliopsida > Asterales > Asteraceae > Tanacetum > Tanacetum coccineum. Next base: position 8,710 of record BQNB010123181.1, read on the forward strand.
TACTCCAATTATCCTTCCGTTCAGCGAACTCAACGTTATAAACTTGTTCTATGTGTATTGGGGACGATATCATAAGTAAAGTCTTAACATGCAGTTAGATACTCGAAACTCTATACGGCACCAGTATCAAAATAAGATGTCAAGCATACATGGTGCGTTGTTATAGAAGGAAGTACCCGCACGGGAGTTGTTGGGTTTGCCCCGCATTTCGAACCGATACACCTTCGTGGAGCCCTGTTATTCCCAGCTTGATTACCACGATCATTGTTGTTCAGTTTCGGGCAGTTTCTTTTAAAGTGGCCTTGAGCTCCACACTCAAAGCAACCATTGCCCTGCTGATTATTGTTGTTGTTACGGTAGTTGTTGTTGTTGTTGTTGTTACGGTTGTTGTTGTTATTGTTAGCAGGCCGTATCCTACAGTCCCTGGCCAGATGGCCAACCCTATTGCAGTTACTGCACCTAGGTGGACAAGGACCTGCTTCATGATGGCCATTACACTTGGAACATAGAGGCTTAGACCCTTCGTATGGCTTCCTGTCACCATTGCCTGCAGCATAGGCCTGGCCTGTGTTCTGCCTCCTATTTTGTTGGTTTTGATTGTTCTGGGAAAGATCATCATACTTCCTTTTCCTTTCTGCCTGACGTTCAGCATAGGCATGGGTCTTATCCTCCATCAACTCAGTTGTAAACTCAATCACTTCTTGCATGGTCTTTGACTTTGATGCTTTTACACTGCCAAGTATCATATCGGGTAAGCCACCGATATACTTTTCAATCTTATCAACCTCTTCTGGGAACATCCGGGAACACATCAAGGCTTAGTTGCTGAATCGTCGATTATAGGCCACCACCATCGGTGCCCTTAACCTGAAGGTTCCATATTTCGTTTCAATCTTCTTGATCTCACCTGGGCAGGATTTAGCAGTCATCATTTTTTCAGTGCTGCCCATGGCTTGGCATGAGCTACTTTCGGAAGTGGTGGTCTTAACTTGGGAATTCCACATGTTTAGAGCATCGTCGTGCAGAGTTGAACGTAGCGATTTGGAACTTGGTGTTGCTGTGGCATTTGCTAATGCTAAACACAGTTTTCTTTTTTCTCGAACCATCGAGTGAGTCGTAGGAACTCCCTCAGTGCCTTTTGATGTCCAAAGGTTTACATTTTCAAGATTTAGAGTAAAGAGCATTCAGCGAGCAGTTTGTGCTGGACTTGGGTCCCGAACCATTGCTATTTATTTAGCCTTCCTAACTTGCTTGCTTCTGCTTCAGCCATTGAACAGCATCTCCCTTGATTAATTTAGGCTGAATTTATGCCTCAAAGTAACAGTTGTGGTTGTTTGCGTGTGGGAAGCTGGTTAACTGGTGGGATCGGGGGTTGATCATTGTGGCTTCTTTTTGGGTGCCATGTTCTTAAATCAACGAAAAATTCAATTACTCCGTTAGATTTCAATACAATCATAACGTAACATAACATATGCGTCGTAAATAAAATAAGATCACATCGCACTGTGACCAGAAGAAATAACTTATATAAGAGTATATTATATAAGGCTCTTATTGTAATTACAGTAATATATTTAACACGTTAATATAAGTATGAATGCATTTAGTCCCCCCCAGACTTAAAATTGCAACAAATAGTGTGTCCCATAAAAACCCTTTTTATGAATGCAATGTTTGAAAACGGTTATAGTCCAGCAAAAACATTTTGACCTGGTTCTCTATAACCTTGGCTCTGGTACCAATCTGTAACACCCCCAAAATGGGTCGCAGCGGAATAGGGATCCGGGGGTGTTACTTCAAGATAACTGCACAAGATATATATAAGAACGACACAAAAAGTCGTTTAAATTGATACATTGGATTTAAGTAAAGGATTATTATAAAAGCTTATGCTGTACTTGTTCTTGTTTAATATTACAAAGATGACATGATTTCTCAAAATATTGATTTAAAAGTCTTTAAAGCGTGCAATCCAAAACGTAACCTATGCATCCTGGCACCATCGTGCCTATATTCCTCCTGAAACATGGCCTTAAAAACTATCTACAAAAATGTTGGTGAATTCATAGTTTTTGTATTTAAAGTATGCAAGGACGCAAGACTTTCCGTGATGTTACACTTATGCCAAACAATCACAAAAACCCGATTACATTTGACCCACTTAGCTCATGACACTGAAGCTCGACAGTCTTGTTCGCAAAAAATTATTGATAATCAGCCGAAATGATGTTTCTAAACCGTAAACATCTGATTCGACATGCTATAACGTTTCTTCCGGTGATAGCTGGTCACGAAGAAACGGGGAGGTCGTTTTCCCAAAATAGATTATTAAAATAACATCGCGTCACTAAATGTAATTCCCAACTACATTCTATGCAATTGTACCAGTTCTGATAATGGGCTTAACTTGGGTTATCGCTACTTAGGCAAACATGTAATCAATGCAAAATATCCACTTGCGTCCAATTTGTAAAACAAATTTTGTTTCCACCCCAAATAATAGTAAATCAGTAAAACTGTAAAAAGTGTGGGGCTATTGAACTCAACCTCAAGTGGAGTGATCTGTAATTTATATCAAGTGTGGGAGGCTTCACGATTATTCTCCGAATGAAACCTAATTAAATATAGGTCGTATAAGACCGAGTACTTTTATTAATAACATTGAAGTTATTTATAGTTGTTACATCGTACTATCGTTAGGGCTATCATAATTAAAGAGGTCATGACATGAAGTAGTGGAGTTAGTCACTTTAATCTGTTAAATCCACCACTCGTCGATACGCCATCCGAAGAGGCCTCATTATGAAACTCCCTAGTATTATAGCACTTTGATAACCACGTAATATTCTATATAGCATAATCACCGACTAATCGTTTTGGTAAAATAATATTTACAAAGTGAAAACGGTTATAAAATATACTTAGTAAATGTGACCTAATGGTCGTTTTAAGCCGTTGCTCGCGTTTCTTACGTCCACAGTCTTGTAGTAAGACGTGTGTATCAAAATTATATTTTCAGTTTTTTTGATTTTCTGCTGAATGAATAGTGTTTTTACTAGTCACAAACAGACTTGATTACTCGAGTTCATCTACTTTTTAATTACGACAATCCCGTTTTAGTCGTATCTTATTCGTTATAGCTCCGTTTTAGCGTATTCTTTCGGAGCACGTTCTGTAGTGATTGTTTTTATCATCTATTTTGGATGTTTTTAAGTATAAGTTCGGTGGTGAATTGTACTTTTTTTAAAAAATTGTTTTATAAAAGTTTTAAACTATACGTTACCTTGTTAATAGGTGCGATTCTCTTCGTTTTTAAGGGTGGTTCGAGTTCTTTAGGACAATCGTTCCTTGTGATCTTGTAGTAATAGGTTATAAATTCATTAAAACATTTATGTATGTTTGTAAATTTACTAAACAGCCCTAAGATTTTTATTTTAAAATGTGTTTTGTAAACATGTTTTATGTATTAATTTTGTTTAGTAGTTACTTTAAAAACAACTAATAACCATATTTATACATTTGTTAAGGTACTTATAATAAAGTCAATATCTACCTTAGTTCCTTGTAAATTCATTGCAACAAGTTCACACCTTTTTTTTTATTATTATTCATATGTTGAAGATTAGAACAACATATAAACCCTAATTTAACCTATAAACCTGTTTATACTGAATCCATAGGTTTACATACTTTTTTTTTTATTTTCCTATGATATATAGGACTATTGACATTGAATAGTGTATAAATTGATAAACTCAAATAAAAAACTTCATTTTACAATATTTGAAAGTCATTAGTGGCTGATTTAGCGTAAAATAAATATAACATAAAATCGATAAGGAATAAAAGTTAAAGGAAGTTAAACCTTAGTAATGATGTAAGAGATGAGATATAAGTTCTAAACCCGTGTTTAGATTCAAAATCAAGCTTTCAAGCTTATAACCCTAGATTAGGTTTCCAAAACCCTAATCTTTCCTTTTTCTTCTTATTACTTGCAAATGATGAACCAAAGCTTGCAAACACCTTAGAATACCTTAAGTATGTTGTGTAAAGGGTTGTATAAACTTAGAAAATCAAAGTGTGGATTTAGTTTGGCAAGGGTTTTGTGCCGTGGGGTTTGGACTTATAAAAGAGAGGAAGAAAATAATTTTTCAAGTATAAGGAGTTTATGTAAAGGTTACCTATGCATGCATGGGTATTTATAGTAAAAATATCTAGCTAACTTAACCATGGTTACTTTCTAACCCTAGGTTAAAGTTAGCATGACAAGTTGATAAAGGTGTAAGAATACTTTTACTAAATATCTATATAATATCTAGATATTATTACAACTTGTAAACTCTTGGTTTTATTTTCTAAAATTCGGCATATGTATATATATATGATGTTATTTTTATTATTTTGAGTATTGGGTATAATCGTGGGTATTCGTTTAGGCGTAGTTAGGTTTTGGAACCTCCGGGTATGCCTAAACGCATTTTATTATGAAACGTAAGCATTTTACGTAGCCGATAAAAATAAGATGAACAAAGTCATTAATTATCCTCATAATAATCATATAACACTTGCTTGATGCAAACATTTAATTGTTTAATGCCCGTTTACATTGTATGATCATTTTCAGTTTACGCGATTTAACTTAACGTTTACGGTTTAAGAGCAAACGCGTAAAACCCTAAAAATAAATTGTGAATTTCATAATGTCATACAATGACCTAAAATACGAGGTGTTATATAACCCACTGTTATGATAACTTGTATTCAAACTGTTTTCCATAATAATTGTACTTATTGCAATTATTACACTCATGGGTATATAACAACGTAACCCACTATTGAACTTGTACTCAACTATTATAACTGAAAACCTATGAATATCACTCAACCATTGTGTTGATCTTTTTAGCATGTTTATCTCAGGTAATTGAGCATCACATGGCACGGAGTGGCACAGACTAGAAGATGGCTAAATTGTTATCATTCAAACTTTATGTTTCTAGATTTTGGGACCTGTCTCCATTTGTAAAACTTTGATTTATTGAATGATAACTAAATTTTCCAAAACGTCTCTTTACGAGTCATTTTCTATGATTATGTCTGTTGATCCATGAAGTAATACCCCAGATTAGCTTCCGCTGCTATATGTCAAAAATGGGGGTGTTATATTCTGATTCTAACAACTAATACGCCGTGTGATTCTAGACACATATGTCGTATCCCAAGACTTAGACGTATTCAAGACCATTGCCTGACTTTGAAGAATACGCCGTATCCACATCAGCAGATACGCCGTATATGAAACTTTGGTCAACATTCAAGAAAGCAAGATTGATTATCAATACGCCGTATTCACATCAGCAAATACGGCGTATCCGTGCCCTCACTTCACAAAAGCATCCACGATGAGCAGACCTATAAGCCATGTCCAAATGCCTTATACGCCGTATCCAAGGAGATAACAGATTAATATTCTGGAATATTATAATCGTGGAGCCCACGCCAAGTTACTCATACACCATATTGAACCCTTTCGATATGGCGTATCGACCTGTTTTCAGAGTTTATAAATACCAAACCCTAAATACGATTTTTAGTATGCAAGTGAAGCCCTAAACCACCAAGTTCGATATCAGGCGATTTTAGAAGCTAAAGAATTCAACAAAGTGCCTTTCGAGATCACTAGGAAAACTTTATATACTTACAACTCCGCTATAAGCATTCGGTTAGCGTATTGCTTTCTTTATTTTAATTATTCGTCTATGATACTGAGTAATTTTACAATAAGGTATCAGCCATGTTTATGACAATTTAATGTTTGGTTTGTTTATATCGATTGTTTACTTATTCGTTGAATGTTGATTATGTTTATCACTTCATATCTATTCATGTTTGATTATGTATTGTTTGTCATTCAACTAGATCTAGGAGTACAGACCAAGTAGAATAGATTATGGGATAAATAATACATACAACTTATATATGTGTCTCTGGAACCATAGGACTACAAATTCATGCCCCTAGTTAGTGAATGGTAGACTAAGTGGTGACTTAGGATTAGAAATGACATTCTGTTTCCTTGCTTTGGATCACGACGGACAATAGACTACCATCATATATATAAAAATTAAACATAAGTAGGTAAAGCCTTGATGAGCTAGGTTTCAATATTCACCAATGTTGTATCCTAGATATATTATAATCAGCGGTGTAAGCTTTATGCGGGTGTAGGTTAATTGTGACAGGATTAACTGGAATATAAACCTAGAGTTTAGGGAGAAGAACAACCTAGCTTTGGAATGATTTAACACAAACAAAGTAATACAATCACTGCACGCATGGACAATTCCTACATTTTATTAGATTAAACGTGGTTGATACGTTTTCCTTACATTTGTGCTAGACCGCTTCTTTATCGTTTGTTTATCTGCTTGTGTATGTTAGTTGATTTATTTGTCATCATTTAGCTTAGATTAAACTAAAACTCGTGCCAGTCTCTCAGGCTAAACCCCCCCCCCCCTTGCGTTTGTTTAGGTTTAGATAGAATTAATTGGGATAAATTAGGACAAACATAGATAACTACAATACCGATAGACTTAAGTATTAACGCTCAATCTTAGTGATCGACACCCTACTTACCAACGAACCTATAACTGATCGGGTACACTGCTCGTTAGTGTTTGTTAATAGGTAAAGTCAGCAAAATATAAATAGTAAAACTTGATAATAAAAACTAACTAAACATAACGACACATCAAGTTTTTGGCGCCACTGCCGTGGAGTGAAATTGTTAATACTTATTTATTAGTATTTTAGTTTAGATTTAGTGTTAAGTTTAGTTTGTACTTACTCTGCATTTGTATTATTTTGCATATTTGTGTGTGTGTTTGTTTGTTTGTTTGTTTTTCTGCATTTTTAATTGTTGTTGTTTTTCTTCTGGTCAAATACTGAATACGCCGTATTCAACTCTTTGGATACGGCGTATCACTTTTCAAAACCTATACAGCGTATTCGACATCAAACATCAATACGACAACAGTTTTATCATTTATTTTGTCTATCTGTTTGACCATTTCATCTGTTTTCCTAGCAATTGTTTTACAGGAAATGGACGACCCAAATATTACTATGGAAGAATATATTGAATATGAAACCGAGAAAGCTCTTTGAAACGGTCAAATATACAACTGGGAAACTGCTAAGTATGGTAAAATCAATTATATTGGAGATATTAACTACCTTAGATTTTTTTGAAACAAAATTCCCAGCTATAGTTTATGATGATGCATTAAGTTCTCAGCATTTGGATGAAGTTAATTGAAAAAATGAAACATCATTGTCCGAATATGATGGTGGAAAATACAATGTTATATCCAAAAAAAAGCTTTAAAGAAACGATTTAAAAAAAAAGAAAGATATAACATCTTGAGTATTGATATGGATCTATTTTCTTATGATATAAAGACAATGTATTGTGATATTGGTTAGTTAACCTTCGTAAAAACCCTTTTGTTTACTCTCACTTTTAGAGTAAGATACCCCTAGAAAAACCTTCTGAGCCATTCCTTTTGTTTCTAACATCACCAAAAATTGTTACGTTGCACCTTTACACCTTAGCCTACCCTGTAGATTAAGTCCTTAATTAGTTGCTAGTTACTTTAGTGTAAAAGTATGTACTTTCTGTGTTCGTGTGCGTATTTCTTATCTTTGGTTAAGTCGGGAATTGCATATCGCAATTGGGAATGCGAAAGTAGTAGTTTATTTTTATTTTCTCATGTGTTTACTACTTTCACTATTATGATCGGAAATAAAATATAGATTTATCGTATTCGTGAAGTGGTGAAATTTTACACCTTTATTTCATTTTCTAGTTACTTGTTGCAACAAAAAAAATCGAAAAAACAGAAAAATACAAAAAGAGAGAAAAAATGAGAGGTTTGTGAGTTAATCGGTTCGTCTAAACTTAACCGATTCTATTATTTTATGAGATGATCGATTATTCGTTGGTACGTATTATGAACCAATGATGTAAACTTTTGTTGTATATTAATTAAAGTTGGTCGCAATATAAACCAACTATGTATTTTTTGTATTAAGTGGTATATATTGCCACTATTGTTGTACTATATTATGGATGATTAGAAGTTGGCCGTTATGGGAATGCCAACTAGGTTGTTTTTATGGATCACAATGATGACGATCAAGACATCGTTGAGTCTAACTCGTGTCTACCAAACAAAGTGTGTGTTCCAATGTTAAAGCGTGAGTTAGTTAGTGATATGTATCTTTTTCATGGGCAAGTTCAGGAAAGTAGCTAGCAACATTGTTCTTTATATGTTTGGACATAATTTATTTGTTTTGTTCTTTTATTTTATACCAATTATAAATGTTTTCCATGCCTAATCCCTACCCTATATTGTTCTTCATCATAACCTTTGGTTTGCTCGAATGAGGGATTTGAACAATCACATGTGTCTCATTCATGGATTTGAATGTGTACGCGTGGTTTTGTCACCCTTGTTGGTGTAATACTGTTGGTAAAGATTACTTAGTCCTATTCTTTAGCTTGTTCGAGTTAAGGATTTGAGCAATCACAAGCGTCGCGGTCATGGATTTGGGCGTGCATTTGTGGTTTTGTCGCCTTTTCTGGAATATTGGTATCGATAGAGTTTAAAAAGAATGATCAAACCCTGAAACCTTATCATATTCACCCAATTTACATTTTTAGACTGGTTACTCCTTAGCTTTAGTGGTGGAGATGTGTATCATGTTATGATAGAATACTCATCAGGACTGAGCGATTGAGCGAATTACTAAATGTTACCACGTAGATTAGTTGAGTGATTTGAGTGTTTTCATTTCCTATTTCGTGAGGTGTTTGGTTGTGCGCTAGTGATTGAATAAAAATGCTTAAAGGAAAAACCATATACATTAGTTAGGATACATTTTCATAAGAAAAATCTAAAGTCTACTTGAGGACTAGTAGGATTCAAGTGAAGCGATATTTGATGACATCAAATAACGTCACATTATTAGCATCATTTATCCCAGCTATATTGCTCGTTTTACATTATTTTGCATATGAATTGGTACTTAACTGCCTATATTTGTTAATTGCGGTTATTATCGAGCAAATAGTGGAATTCAGTGGAAAGCACACATTTAGGAGCGTAAGCAAAGAACTCAACAAAGTCTTCTGATTCTGACAACTAATACGCCGTATCATTCTAGACACACACATCGTATCCCAATACTTAGACGAATTCAAGACCATTGCCTGACTTTGAAGAAAACGCCGTATCCACATAAGTAGATACGCCGTATATGAAACTTTGGTCAACATTCAAGAAAGCAAGATTGACTATCAATACGCCGTATTCACATCAGCAAATACGGCGTATCCGCACCTTAACTTCACAAAAGCATCCACGATGAGAAGACCTATACGCCATATCCAGATGCCTTATACGACGTATCCAAGGAGATAACAGATGAATATTTTAGAATAATCGTGGAGCCCACACCAAGTTACTCAATATACCGTATTGAACCCTTTTGATACGGCATATCGACCTGTTTTCAGAGGTTATAAATACCGAACCCTAAATACGATTTTTAGTATGCAAGTGAAGCCCTAAACTACCAAGATCGATATGAGATGATTTTAGAAGCTAAAGAAGTCAGGAAAGTGCCCCAAGATCATAGAAAAACTCTTGTAATCTCTACACTCTGCTATAAGCGTTCGGTTAGCGTATTGTTACTTTACTTTAATCGTTTGTCTATGATACTGTGTGATTTTACAATGACTATGGGCTTATACCCTTAGGTAGCAGCCATATTTATGATAATTTAATGCTTGGTTTGTTTATATAGATTGTTTACTTATTCGTTGCATGTTGATTATGTTTATCATTTGATATTTGTTTATGTTTGATTATGTATTATTTATCATTCAACTAGATCTAGGAGTACGGACCAAGTAGAATAGAGTCTGGGATAAATAATACATACAGCTTATATATGTGACTCTGGATTACAGGACCATACATTTATGCCCCGATTGCTCCCTTGGTTAAGTGAATAGATAAACTAAGTAGGTGACTTAGGATTACAAATAACGTTCTGTTTCCTTTGATAGCGATTTGGACCGTGGACTACCAACATATATCAAGGTTATAAAGAGTGTGAAGCGTGACGTGGCGGCATAGCCAAGCCTCAAGCTTTAGCGTGAGGCGTTGCGTCTTAGCGTTTTAAAGGCGTGACTCAAGGCGGCAAAAAATATTTATAAAGTGGTCAATATTAGTTAGCTACTATGCTTAAAATTGAGTTATGGAGTTACTAAGCCCGAATCCTATACAACCCAAATCATAAATACTTGTAAATAAGCTCGAGTCTATGAAATCTCTTAAAAGCTTAAAAAAATGTGCGCTATAGCGCACTTTATCATGCCTTATCGCGCTTTATTGCACGCCACGCCTAGAGACGACGCCTTGGCCTGTTTCGTAACGTGGAGGCCACGCCTCTCGCTGTAGCGCCTCTATGGCGCCGCTATAGTGCGCCTTTTAGAACCCTAGCATATATATAACGATTGAACATAAGTGGGTAAAGCCTCGATGAGCTAAGTTTCAATATCCACCAATGTCGACTCCTAGATAGATTATAATCAGCGGTGTAAGCTTTATGTAGGTTTAGGTTAATTGTGACAGGATTAACTGAAATACAAACCTAGAGTTTAGGGAGAAGAACCACCTAGCTTAAGAATGATTTAACACCAACGAAGTAATACAATCATTGCATACATAGACAATTCTACATTTTATTAGATTAAATTGGCTGATACGTTTTCTTTACATTTGTGCTCGACCGCTTCTTTACCGTTTGTTTATCTACTTGTGTGTGTTAATTGTCTTATTTGTCTCATTTAGTTTAGATTAAAACAAAACTTGTGTCAGTCTCTTAGGCTGGAAACCCCCCCTTTTGCATTAGTTTAGGTTTAAGTAGAATAAATTAGGATAATTTAGAACTAACCTAGATAACTAAAATACTGATAGATTTAAGTATTAACGCTCACTCTTAGTGATCGACACCCTACTTACCAACTAACCTACAACTGATCGGGTACACTGCTCGTTAGTGTTAGTTAATAGGTAAAGTCGGCAAAATATAAATAGTAAAACTTGATAATATAAATTACATATACCAACGATAGCACATTAAGTTTTTGGCGCTGCTGCCGGGGAGTGAAAATTTTTAATTCTTTTTTATTAGTGTTTTAGTTTAGATTTACTGTTTTTAGATTAGTTTGCATTGTATATTTTTGCATATTTGTGTGTTTGTGTGTTTTGTGCGTTTTTCCGCATTAATTAATTCCTGTTGTTTTCTATCTGATCGAATACTGAATACCGCGTATTCATATCTTTGAAAACGACGTATCAAACA
>BQNB010123182.1:0-20145 GCA_026074375.1 Tanacetum coccineum
AACTTAACATTGGCTTTTTTTGCTAAAAGAGACTGCATTTCTGCAGGTTTATTTTGCACCAGATGAGGTGCACACTGCTATCGTAAAAAGTTTGTCACCTGTCACATACATAGCCCTGCGTTTTTTGTTAGGCCTCATTCATATAGTACTCCCTCCATAAAGGGCATTGAACAAGGCCCACAGGTACACATTTTCAAACCTTTCAGACGACTTTCAACTTTCGTGACCTGGTTGACACATTTTCTTTTTAATTAAATCTTTTAACTTAACCTGTTTGACCCAACAGAGATACACGATGATCCCAAATCGACCCATTTATGTATCAAATGGTTGAGACTGTTACCTCTATTTATTGTGTATATGGGCTATAGACTTATGATAATAACATTATCAATGCTTCCAGATTGACTCAGACCAATTTCAAAAGATTTTAAAATACATTAAATCTGACGTTGGAATATGGCATTTTGGATCCCATTTTATTATTCTTACAGGACACGACATATTACTAGTACTTACCTATGTTAATTGTGTGAAGACAGACCCATAAACAGTTTTTACTATGAGTATATGCAATACTATAAGGTATTTATTTGACAGTTTATTCTACCATCTATAACATATTATTACTTAACATAAATACGTTCGTCTTTCTACTACACTTGCCTGTTTAAGTATGTGAAATAAGTTCTAAAGTGGGTACAGATTATTTTTAACAAAATTGATAAGGTTACGCTCTTTCATGCTCATGTGGTCCATTTGAAGCATTTGGATGGTCATATAATTGTTTTATTGATATCCCATATTACATATTACAAATTACCGAAAACTAAAGCAGAAGTCAAAGATTGAACTATACCAAGTACTTCATAGTCACCATACTTCATGAAAGTGTGGTTCTGCACGAAGATATTATGTCAGTTGTCTTAAATGTCGTATATTCGTTGAATAATTCGTTTGTATTTGTGTTTAATTTACTTGTTTGATTGTTGATTTTACGTAATTGAGTCTATGAACATAATTTGATTGCGTACATTTGATTCTGACCTTATATCGATAACGTTTTGGGCTAAAATTATGGTTATTTGCTTGCTGATTTGAGTTCATAAAGCTTAGGTTTAGCGGATTATTTTGACTATTAAATTTGATGAGGTTTAGCCGATCATTGGGTATTAAATCATTGCCTACAAAGTGTTTGATTAAATGTCTAGCAACACTAACATCACTATACATGCATATTCTATTTTACTTAGCACCATTGTTGAGAGATTAGACGGTGGGAACACCATTGTGCTACACAATTTACTTCGCACTTGCACACTTTCGTTGTAGCCAAAATAAATCTGTAATGTCTAAAATCTGTTATGTTTCTGGCGCCACTTAAATCGTTTTATTATGTTACAACAGGGAGGAAGTGATTCAAGTTGGATGGAATCCACAGAATGAGACAATATTAGCTTCTTGCTGTCTTGGCAGACGACTAATGGTTTGGGATCTCAGCAGGTAAGCACTTGAATTCTTCATCAGTACCGTGTTTTGGTTTTGTCTTTATTTCTATATGGTGGCTTCTCGATACTGCTGCTTAATTTTCTATCGCTTTGCAACCACATAGATGATAGTTACTTTTCTCAGATCAAGTGACATGAAAGTGAAGCTCAGTAGGTTAATGTTACCTTTCCATTTTTGGCTAATTGTTAGTCATATACCTCTTTGATCTGTTAATAATAGAATACAGCCCGATTTAATCGGTAATGTCTTATAGGAACAAGTTTATCTTTAGTTTAGTTGTTGTTGCTTGTATATCACTCGTAGGTTTAAGATCTAGATAAATTTTTTAAGATCAAAGGTAATAATTGGGATTAACGAGGTTCTGATTTTGCTGTAAATAGCTATCTGCATTCTGTAGATTGATTTTCAGTTAGTATACGGCTATAGGACTTTGATTCATGGTTGGTTATAATTGAGATACATTTAATCGGTTTTGACTTTTGAGTGATAGAATAGTCTGTCAAATATTCATTTATCAGTCAAGGGCTCAGGGCTGCTTTGAAGCCAAGTGATCTTTTCAAGCTTGGTCCTACCAGTCATTAATTTCAGTTAGTATAATCTTCACACCGACTGTTAAAATGAATAATCTTTCGTATTAATTCCAGGAATGATACCAACAAACATGGTCTAATTGTAGCATCAAAGGATGAGGTTGCTATGGAACACAACATGCCAAAGGCAATGACCAGTGGGATACACTTCAATACATGGTTAATTTGTTTTCTAATTTTATCTAGTCTGAAGTTTCTATATGCAAGTTTGTTTGAATTATCATGTCTGTCCTTTCCTTTGGAGTGGTTTATTAATAGGGATCTGGTGTTGTGTTTTGTTTTTTGTGGGTGTATGGTTTATGCTTCTTTAAGTGAAATTCAGTTATCTTTTGTTTACAAAATTGCAAATGGCGACAGTCTCTATTTACCTTACAGGGTGTTCAATTTAAAAATTTGATGATGGGTAAGTAGATTATTAATCTTTTAGATGACATTTGTTTTTTCTGCAGGCCTTGGCTGACAAGCACAGCAAAGAAATTGCGCCGAGTAGTAACCACTTATGATCCTGTGGTTCATTCTCGCCTCTAAAATAAAGCCATTGCCTTCAACCACTTAGCCATCGGTTCGATTCCATACCATTTCAGTTCTTTATGTCCAAAACACCCTTATAATTAGTGATAAAGGAAATTACTTTTTTTTTATCAGCATTAATGATAATGTGACGCAATAAACGTTTCAAAATCACACTATATTATCTCTGGCAAAGACCCTATTGGTGGACAAAATGATGAAGAAGAAGAGGGCTGAACTAGAAGAGTTTTATGATTACAACAGCAGGTTTATATTACTGAGCTGTAATTTGTATTCTCTATAATTCAAGTTATACAGTTTTTAATATTGGATTTAACTTGTGTCTTTAGTCCTTACCCAGCGTTCAAATGACTGTATGAATCCTCATTTAGTCATTTGTAATGGTATCAAGTTAATCGATTTTAGTCAGGAGCACTACAAGACGCGGATGATATGTATATCAAACCAAAGCAATTGCTCCAGGGAATTATTTCGTTTCTGTCAGAGGGACCCACGACCCCATCTGGCAACTGGTGTTTCCCATGGACAGCTTTATTGGCCTGCAAGGTAAGCTCTAGATCCAACCATATTGCTTCATTAGACTTGCTGCCTCCACACCGTCTTTAACTAAATAATTTCTTCACGTGAAAATACATAACAGTGACCAAATCATCAAAAGTCAAAAACTGATCTTTATCCTTTTCTTCCGGTAACCTCACCCTATTTCCACAAAACAATCCCCTCATTCCTTCAAATCCGTATGAAATAACCATATTTATATATACTTCCGTCAACAAAAACTATTCGTAGACTCGCAATTTTTTGCCGATGGCTTCTCTTTCAGGGTGGCAGTCTTGGTCGGCATCACATGTAAAATATAGAAACTTCTTATTTGCATCAATGATATTAAGATTGACATTGTAATATAGCAAGTCATGCACTTGAGTGCCATGATTATTAATGATATATAATGATATTAAGATTGACTTGCAGAGGTACTAATTATTAAAAGGGACTGGGTGCACAAATATTTTCAACTATTGTATAAATGAGGGTACACATTTTTTTTGGACGGGTGAAATTAAGGGAAATCTGAGTTCTTTTAGGAAAATGAACACTACGAATCATAATTCCATCGGGGTCCTATAGGCGGGACGCCCCTAGTTCCGTCAATGGAGACTGGGTGTATTTACGTAGATGGTTGTCTGAGTTTGAAAAATGATTTATTGACCTCTTTAATGCCTGCCTTTCAAGCAATAACGAATTGATGGTAATTTGGTAGATGATTTATTTACTACTAATATTTGTTAGTCAATTTGTCCCTTGATGTGTCATATTCAGTTAATGTATGTTCTGTAGTGGTGTCATCACAACAACTGGTCAAAAAAGTTTCGCAAGACATGTTTTTTTCATATGTAACTGGGAAATAGTACTATGTAACTGTTTTTTTGGTGATTTGTGCTTTCATATCCTCCTCCTAATGATATTTTCTTGTTGATGTTTTAATTTATTAAGAAAACAGATACATAAACACCAAAGCAAGGATGCACGTAGCTTAAGTCAAATGTTTAAATGCTCAAGCCAAAGGAAGGAAGGACATATATGTTGCTAGACATGGTGAAACGACAAGAGTAATTGTAAGATAATATTGATATTTAAGTATTTAGTTATACGGTTTAATTCTAAATTTAATGATGTTATTTCATTAATGATAATGAAGGAACAAATGAAGAACTACAAGGATTTAAAATATGGAAGTTCTTCTATATCATTTAGGACCATTGACTTTACAGTAAAAGTGTTACTATCTAAGTTGATAAAAGAAGATGAATGGCAGTGAGACATCATATACAATTCCAGGGGAGCTTATGGGCCACTACAAAATCAGAAAAAAACAGTTAGTTGAGATTTAGGAGGATCATGAATAGAAGAAGGTTGAGCCAGGAGAAGATCACGAAAGAAACTAGATGAACTGCCCAAAAAATTAACGACAACGAGACAAGTTAGTTTAAGATGCGTGGTAGAAGCATGAAGAAATATTACCACCTGGAGTTGCGAGAATGTTATTAACATATATTGTCTATGTTTGGTAAAAGGTAAGAATTCGATACTCGTATTCTATTTGATACCACATGTTGCAATAATATAAGTAAGCTTGATATGTAGTGTTAGTTTGACCATACATATTAGATGTGGCATGATCATTTAACTATGAATTTCCCTATTTGTTGAAGTTAGTTGTATATTAATATTGTTAAACAAGAGCATGAAATATTTGAGGATAGTATATTGGTGTCATGGTGATAGAAATTAAATAAACCGTTTCACAACAGCCCTTTCCCATAAATGAAACACGGAATGGATAGCAACTCTAATTAAAGAATATATGAAACTTATTACCGGTCAAACTAACAATTAAGTTTATGTGCCCAGGAGGTTTATATCAACTATATGCATATTTTATTAAGTTGTATAGTAGTTGAGCTCGTCATAAACACAAACTAGCGTATCCTTACGTGTACACACCCCTAGAATATTAGTGAGCATGTCAATGAACCCAAACCCAATTGGCTTGACGTAAATTCGTTTGAAGAGTTACCTACCGGCCGGCCACTCGTTCCTTTCGTTACTCTAGTTTTTAGTAGTATATAAAGAGAAAATTTTCATTCAGTATATTGGCCTATTTATTATTAGTAAATTGAAACGAAACAAAAATTGGCCCAAAAACTAACCTACATGATCCAAAACTTTTCAGACTAGATGCTTACGGCTCAACCCTTTGAACCAGATATGCTCGAACCTACGACATAAATAGTTTAACCGACCATTATTGCTAACTTTTTAGCAACCAGAAGGTGTCAAGTATTATGTTAGACAAGCACAAATTTATGTTGATATTATTTTAAATATGTTATAAACGAAATTATAATTAAGAAAATACTAACCGTATATCAATTTTATGTGTAACAGGTATGTTGTTTTGGCTTGCTATAACATGCGAGCGGTGATTTTCAAAGGAGATGTCAAGATTTTTAGGTTTTTAGTCTCAAAACTTTTCTATTTCGAGGCAATGTATTGTTATTTATTTTGCACGGGATATATTTGTTAAAGTACAATAGAATACTATTCTTGTATTTTATGTTTTTTATACTCGGAATATATGAATTTTACTTTTCGACCCTTCGAGAAAAGTGTATTTTATAGAAAAAGGAACATATATGACATTTATGTTGCATTATATAAGTGTCACAAATTAGTTAATAAAGTGTCACGCATATATGTCAAGAAAATCAAAAGGGTTGCACTTGGTCTATTTAAGTGTTGCGTGATTAACAGTGTCAAGTGAAAAAGTGTTGCATTTCAATGAAAAGAGTGTTGTATTTGAATATTAAAGTGTTGCACTTGTTAGTAAAATATGTTGTGTTTGAATGTAAAAGTGTTGCACCTTTGTGTATAAGTGTTGCATACGAGTGTAAGAAGTGTTGCACTTGAATATAAAAAGTGTTGCAAGTTAAAGTATCACAATTGCTAAACATGGGCAACACTTTTGAAAAATGTCGCATATTCCAATATAAGTGTTGCATATACCTAAGGCAACGTTACATAAAATAGCACTTGATAAAGTGTCACATTATGCATACTGCAACATTTTAAAGACATAATACAACACTTTATGAATGTCACCTTAGCTTCATTTTGTTGTAGTGAAAATTACTAAATTTTGATTGGTTATTAGGTGGTTTTGTAGGTTTTGTTAAAAAAAATGATTTTGTATTGAAAATCCCAATATTTTATAATTATATATATATATTTTATTAGATATATGATATATTATATATTATATATATATATATATATATATATATATATATATATATATGATCTAGTGAGAAGTATTATTAAAATAAGAAGAATAAAAAGATATTAGAACTATTGGATTAAGAGATCAGTAACTAAAATGAGGAGTGACATAATTGTAAATAGTAAGAGTTTTAATTTAATGCATGGGGGCATATGAGTAAATTACACCAAATTCTTTCATCTAAACATATTGCAATTACCTTTCTTGTTGATTAAACGATGTCCACAACATCCGTAGTTTTTTTATACAACCGGCCTACTAGCAATATGCATCTCTTTTGGTTTTTACACATACAATTTTTTTTTCATAAAAGCATGCTTCTCTCTTTCTAATAAGATTGCATCTTTTATTTTACGATAAAATAGTTTTCAAATGCGTCTTCTTTTTCATAAAAGTAAGCATCGAGCTATTCTTCAATTTTCCTTACATGAATTGAGGAGCAGTCTGAAATGATGAACAATAAACCATAATTACATACTATGATATGAATCTTTTTCATTAATAATGAACATAAATTTAGAGTAATACTTGCATCTTCTTTTATAAAATTATATGTATCTTATCTAAAATGTGGAAATTAGATGCATGGGTGCATCAAGTTGATTCGTTAATAAATTGTATTCAATATTAAAAAATGCATCACATATTACATGCATCTATCTCTTCAGGTATTGAAAGAAATATATATGGTGACAGTGGAAGACAGTAGAAAAAATAGGAAGTAGTTTTTTGTTAGATGAACAAGAATGTCTAAAATACCCTTGACTCTAATTTAAATTGATTGGTTGAGATTACTTCTTATCCTTCTTATTTTAGTGTTCATTTTAGTGTTTCTTGTAATTTGATCCTAACTCTATATATCTCTACATTATATATAAGAGGAGACATGACACATCATAATGCCACTAATCATCTCATAAAGCCATGTCATAAATTCATGTCAACGCGAATGCCATGTCATCATCACAAATGTGCCATGTCATCATAATTAAAGCCATGTCATCACAATTAAAGCCACCTAAGCATATAGTTAAAAATTTTGGATATTTTATAAAAATTATGTTCATTGCTAGATTCGAACTTGGGTATGCTAATTCACAAACAAGCACCTCAACCAATAGAGCAAGCCAGAAGTTGTGATATATAATAAAAATCAAATATGTCATGCTTTAAAAAAAATACCACTTAAATTTGAAAAATATATTTAAAAGTGTACATTATTTAGAAAAGATTTTAATAAAAAAGACGTAGTATGATTCTAATATCCTCACAAAACCCTAATATATCAGTCTTTCGTATCTTCACAAATGTATTCATAAGGTAACAATGATTTCTTTGTTTTGAATGATTTATAAAACCCTAGAGTATGTTAAGCTAATAATTTATTTGTGTTGTTCACTATTTGTTGCCAAAGATGTTTGCCTTGAATTTTTTTGTTATACAAACAATGAGTATTACTTACTATTCATGTGTTTTTGAACTCGAGTAATTGAAGATAGAAAAGATGAAAGTAAGCACTTTTCATCTTTTTTATAATATTAATAGCCATATGTATTGTTTGTTATTTAGCTATGCTCACTTATGTCTCATGTAGGCTGGAGAGATCTTGTACAATTCAGTCATGTGGCGGAATGGTGAAAAAGCATATATGTAATCGAACCATATCATCCCATGTAGTGTCTCACAAGAGTAAGTGTGATACGTGCCATAATATTGACATGGGGGTTTGATCTCAACTTAATACTTGCCATAATTAACACCTGCTGTAATCATAGGCGATGTACATTGGCTAAAATTATATCGACGTCTACTTTTTCTACAATAGATATATGGACTCTGACAGAAGGTTTCAGCACGTGCTAGAGGCATGCGGCGTGAACAAGTCTTTAATTAAACGTGGTGTAAAGGAAGGTGATACAGTCATCATAGGCGAGGTACGTTGCCTGGCTCTTAAGCTAACATAAAAACGAATTTATTTTAGTCACATGTCTACTAAATTCTTTTTGGTGTTCACTTGTGTAAGATGAGTTGCACTTGATGTGCATACCTGAATGCATAGCAGAGATGCTAAGCAGGTACGTGAGATGCTAAGCAGGTACTTGAGTGCTTATCCTTTTGTAATTTATGGTCATCCCATAACAGAGATACTAAGCAGGTACGTGAGTGGTTATTCTTTTATCGTTATGGTAATGATTACAGTTAGAAGTAATGGCTAGGTTACTTTTCCTTTTTGGTACTTTTAGCTTAGGGACATCTGGTGGAAAGCCTAAGCTAACATAATCCATTGCAGAAGATCAAGACCGTCAAACTTTCATCTATAACATTATAGTACCTATATTTCATGAAAAAAGAGATGTCCACTCCTTGTGGTTTGCTAGCTCGGAGAGTCCTCGTCAGCTATTACCAGAGCAAGCACTTCAAGTCCCGGTAACCAGACCATTACAATGATCAAACGATTCCTAATGAAGCCATTTTGTGTTAAGACAACAACCAAAGCATGTATTGCCAGCTGCTAACAGGGCTAATCCTTCATCAACAATAATATGGCGTCTTGGAGCAATATTTGCATCAGCTTTGCTGTAACAAATTGGCTACTTGATTAAGCTAAAATTATTACATTTTTCTAATGGAACTACTGGTTTGACAAACAAAAATGGTGGATGAAATTTCAGTTGTTGGTCGTTAGAAAAGTCATTATAGCACTGTGAAGAAGTTACTGAGAGATGGGTGTAAGCCTAAGGAGGTTAATGATATCCTAGGTAATTGCTTCCAAAGTCAACTTTACCTTCAACAGACACCCTAGGAAGTCAATGACGTACACTACAAGAAAACATGGTATTTGGGAGGGGGAGAAACCATACCAAATACTTAAAAATCCATGCCAAATGCTATTTGACATGGCTTTGGCATGCTTTTGGCTCCGTCCTAAATATGAGAGTGCCAAATACATTTGGATTGGGTTGAAACCGTGCTTAATTGTATTTGGCATGGTTCATGGAACGATTTAACTTTGGGGTGCCATGTGTGAGGTATTTGGCACGACTGATGATTTTCCATTCCAAAATAGGCATTCGCCACACTTTTATATCATGTGCTAAATGTGTATTTGGTACTAACTTATTTCCCGTGTCGAATGATATTTGGTACAGTTTTTATTTACCGTGTCGAAATTAACCAGGACAGTTTTTATCTACCGTGACAAACGTATTTGGCACGGTTATATTTTTGTGCCAAACTTATCTGGCACATTTTTATCCGCCTTGCTAAAAAATTATTTGGCACATTTTTGCATTCGTCATAAAAATTATTTGGCACGATTTTGCATCTGTTAATTAATTATTTGGCACGGTTCGTGTAATCATTGCTAACGTGTATTAGCACCATTTTCATTACAAATATATCATAAACACCATCATATCAACCAACCATCTCAAATTTTGCAACTATTGTTAAATTAAAGGCAAACATATATTGAGCTCAATTTTTATTAATGATCCATAAAATCAAGTCAACATAGTTACTTGAGTACCATAAAGTAAAATACAATACATCCAACATCTTTGTAACCCGTAGTCTTTAAAATGACAAAGTCATAACTAGAAATCAATATAAATCAATAAGCCAATTTATTACTAACATAAAGAGAATAAAGCTCATCGGATCACATCTTCATCATAAACCCTACATAATACAATATTCCAACATTAGAAATATGTATGAAACTAGAAAAAGTTTGATATAGAAAATAGCAATAGAAAAGGTATACAAATTTTAAAACAGGTGAGTAAGTTGCTAATAGGTTTTGATTTACACGTACCTTTATCAACTCATCCTAAATAAAATTGCACACTTGACACACAAAGCTAATAGGATCAGTATGTCATGACAGAGCTCCCATGCAAGCCTGCAAATTATTAAAGAGCAAATTTAAAATGCAAAACAAACATGGCAGTATTCATGATTATATAAGTACATAAGATATACAGCCATGAAAGTATATCATATGTTGCAAAATCAATATTACAAGTCATTTTTCTAAGGGCAAATATATTTCAAACCAAATACAAAACAATGCAACCAACATGGTTTAAAATAGGGAAAAAACATTAAAACCAAAACAACTAAACTTATTAAAAGACAAAGACAACAATCAAAGCAAAACAACTAAGATAAAACAAACAAAAGGCTATAAACAGAAAATAACTAGTAAATCCCACATGGAAATGTAGAAGCTAAGTACCAACACTATCATAAAAGCACCTGACCCACGAGCTATAAAGGCCAAAACCAAACCAATTGACATGTGCAACAGAGAAGTAATAGAAAGGCAATTAAGTTGGAGACTAATGACATCAAATAATGTCACTTTTATAGCATCATTTATCCCATGTAGATAACCCATTTTGTATAATTATTGCAAGAATTGTTACTTAATCGTTTGTATTTAAGATTTGCAGTAATTATAGAGTACTTGGTGAAGAGTAGCAAAAAGGGCATGCATTTTGGAGCTTAAACGAAGACATTTGAAGAAACAGGTTCTGGCATCTTATATGCCATATCCATCAAGGAAGATACGGCATATCAGTGCCTGCACTTCACAAGAAACCACAAAGAAACAAAGTCCAATACGCAGTATCCAGGAGATTTCTATACGCCGTATTCAAGATATAGTAATAAGATATTCTAGAAGATATTGAACGTGGTCCCTACTCCAAGAAACACCTAATACGCCGTATTCATCTCATCCAATACAGCGTATCAAAGGAATTCCAGACATTATAAATAGAAAACCTAAAAACGGGTTTTCAGTGTGCTTGATAATATTTTCGATACTTTAACCATAAAAGTTGATTTTCAGAAGACAAGAAGAGTAGAAAAAGTCAAGCAAAGCTATTAATTCCATAGAAAACACCTTGTAATCTCCTATACTCTTAATCGTTTGATTTTTGGTATCATTCGTTTAACTCGGTTAGTTTACCTTGGTTGGATTATTACTCTTGCATTAATTATGACGTTTGAGGGATAATACCCTTGGGTATTAGACATTATTATGAAGATTTGAATGTCTGGTTTGTTTATCTTGAATGCTTAATTTATCGTTGATTGCTTGTTTGTGTTTATCAATTTATACTTGTTTACGTGCTTTTGTATGCGACCTATCATTCAACTAGATCCAGTGATACCGACCACGTTAGCTAGATGCCAGGATGGCTCTCCATATAGTGATTTATATATCTAGACCAATAGGATCACAAATAATAACCTATCTTCTTCTTTAGATTAGTAAGCTGATGTGTTTCAAAAGCTTTAAATTTATAATGACTGAAAATACCATTTTTATTATTGGGAAACACACGGGTAAAAGTATAGCCCACGTATGTAGTATAATCTTTTTTAGGTAAGACCAGGTTGTCCACAGGAGTGTTTAGATAATCAAAAAGAAAATAAACTTTAACTTGAAAATAACTTTTTGTGTTTCCAATTATAATAAAGATGACTACTCGGTTAGTTAAAAATAATTCATAAGTGTTGGAAATGATCTTGAAAATAGAACCTTTAACTTATAAAAAGGATTTCTCGTCAGAAAACGTTTTCACAAATTAACTTTGTTTGTGTTTATCAATTTATACTTGTTTACGTGCTTTTGTATGCGACCTATCATTCAACTAGATCCAGTGATACCGACCACGTTAGCTAGATGCCAGGATGGCTCTCCATATAGTGATTTATATATCTAGACCAATAGGATCACAAATAATAACCTATCTTCTTCTTTAGATTAGTAAGCTAATGTGTTTCAAAAGCTTTAAATTTATAATGACTGAAATATTAACATTTTATTATTGGAAAACATACAGGGTTAAAAGTATAGCCCATGTATGTAGTATATCTTTTTTAGGTAAGACCAGGCTTGGGCCACAGGAGTGTTAGTTAATCAAAAAGAAAATAAACTTTAACTTGAATATACTTTTTGGTCGTTTTCCACATTATAATAAAGATGACTACACGCGTTAGTAAAAATAATTCTAAGTGTTGGAAATTGATCTTGCTGAAAATAGAACCTTCTAACTTATAAAAAGGATTTTAGCAGAAACGGTTTCAAAATTACGTGGATTAACTCAAGACTTTATTTAGTAGACATATACCAAATGTTCACTCATATAGTTTAGTTACTTATTATATCAAGTTTATTTTTGTTTATCAATTTACAAAGACTTTTCTTTAGACGCAGAATGATATAGATTATGTAGAGACGAAATCTTTAGTGAAGAACCACAAGATCATAAAAGGGTCTTCTCGACATATACCGATATGAATATACTAATACTAAGTTGATAATGCAAAAATCGATAAGATTAGGAATTAATAACACGATTGCAACATAAGCTTGAGATTAAAGAGATCACGATCATAACAAACACTTATTCATTATCATAACATCACCGAGTAGTCATGAGAAATTTAGCCTCTCATGGCTAAGTGGTTCATAACATCGCTTGATTCAACAATAAACTCATTATTTCATAACTTAGTATGATGATCTTCATTCTTGGTTGTTTGATCTTGAATCTTTAAAAGGGTATAGTGTTTATGCTTGGTGGATGTGGGAAGTGGTGTGTGAGTTTATATGAAGAAATGGAGAAGAGATGAATAAGAGATTGATTATTAGATGATTGAAATGTGTGAAATTCGTCTCCTATTTATAGGCTAAGTGAGGGTGAAATGGGTGCGACGACTACATGATATTTGTGCAGCGTACTGGTGATTAAATGCGAGGTAATAAATGTTTAGTGAAAGAATGCAGCGTACAAGCCGATTTATGTGCAGGGTTACTTAGGGTTATTTATGCAGTCAGTTTATGCATTTAAGTCTTCATTATTCTTCTTTTTTTTTTTATAGTCAGATGGGAAGTGTGGCCGTTAATTTCTAGTAAGTGCGGCGTACTTGTGGTGATATGTTATGAATTTGATAAGTCTTTATTTCGTTGACTGAGAAGAAGTGCGGCACACATTTGTACTTTAGAGCTTGAACTTTATCTTTTCTTTGTATGCTGTGTTCTTTAGCATATAAATATTCAAATCTTTGTTGTGTTTATCCTCGGGGTGTCTTCAAGTGAACCTGTAAGCAATTCATGCTATTAAGTATCGAAAGTTCATGAGAAATGATTAAATATAAACAAATAACGCCGCTGAAAACGTGTATAATTTAGGCGTTATCATAAGCCTAGTTGGACCGCCAGGTGACCCTTGGGATCAACGAGTACGTTCTTAATCAATTGGAAAGATTGGTCAGTGCTTAGGTACTACTAGTATATAAATTGCCATTAAGCAATAAGTGGGTAAACTCTCTATGAGCAAGGGTTTAACAAGATCATCATTGCTTTAACACCCAAGATAGATTATAATCAGCAAATAGGATGCTTTATGTGGATACGTTTAATTGTGACAAAATTCTACGTGTCTAGGTTTTAGGAAGAAGTCTCGCCTAAATCTTGGAATGATATGCCGCCTCGAGATAAGCACTCATTGCAATATATAAACGAACCAACGTTTTAATTGGATTAATCATGGTTAATATAGTTTTCTTATATTTGGCTAGACCACTCTTCTATCTTTTGTCTGTCTGCTTGCGTGTGTTATTGTGTCTTAAATTGATATAAGTTACCACAAACCTGTGCCAGTCTCTCAGGCTGAAAAACCTCCCTTTATCCATTAGAATTAGGATTAACATAGGTTTAACATAGAATAGAATTAACATAGTTTAAATTAACTTAGTTTAAATTAACTTAGTTTAAATTAACTTAGTTTAGTTAACCAAAATATTTATAAAATAAAAGATTAGTTCTCGCTCTTAGTGTTCGACACCCTACTTACCATGAAACTCCATCTGATCGGGTACACTGTCTGTTAAAGTGTTGTTTTAGATAAAGTCGGTAAAATATAAATTTAAAGCTTGAATACTCTAATAAAATAAACCATACACGACAACACATCAAGTTTTTGGCGTCGTTGTCAGGAAGTGAAATTTTAATCTTGACTTTTATTTAATATTTTAGTTTTTAACATTAGATTAAATTAACCATTAGGATTAGTGTAATTTAGATTAGTTTAAAATTCTGTAAAATTATGTATATTTGTTTTTAATTGTTTGCTTGTTTTATTTGTTTTCTTGTTTTTTTGTTTTAATTGTTTTCTATACATTGTTCTGGTCGACAACCTGATACGGCATATCCACTTTAATTGAATACGGCGTATCTAGCATGCTTATCCAATACAGCGTATTCATTCAATAGATTGATACGGCGTATTCAGATCAATTGAATACGACGTATCGATCGTCTGATACAGTAACAGAAGCTGATTTTTTGCATTCGATTTTTGTATTTCTGTGTTTTCTCTCTTCTGAGCCTATCCTACTAATTGTTTATCCTCTGTTTCGGGTAGTGCATGACAAGGAGTTCAACAAAGGAACTATTAACGCCTTTCAAGGATCCAGAACGAGAATTTCGATCATCTAGGAAGCTTTTCAAGACACTAAGTCTTGAAGAATCAAGATCGCCTAAATACGATCTATTTTCTGATCTAGAAGAGAATTTCAAGGAAGAAGGTACGGAAACAATGGCGAAAACCATGGAACAATACATGAGCAAAAATCAAGCTGACTATGGATCGGGCATTGCTAGGCCTAAGATCGATGACAAAGATCACCTTGAACTAAAAGGCCAACTTCTTAAGGAACTACGAGACAACACCTTCAGCGGTTTAGATCATGAAGATGCGAACGAACACATTGAGAAAGTTATAGAGATTGTTGACTTGTTTCATGTTCCTAATATACTCAAAATCAAATAATGCTTCGAGTCTTGCCTATGTCCCTAACAGGAGTCGCGAGTCGTTGGCTAAGAAATAAACCATCTAGTTCAATTAAAACTTAGGAAGATCTAAAGACAAAATTTCTAAGCAAGTATTGCCCACGTGCTCGAACTGGAAAGAAAATAGAGGAGATCAACAACTTTCAGCAAGAACCCGATAAAACCCTTTACCAAGCATAGGAGAGATTTAAAGAACTCTTGATGAAGTACCCTCAATACTACTTGACGAAGATGCAGGAGGTGATCTTGTTTTACAATGGATTAGATGTTCCAACTATACAAATTCTTGATTCAAAAGGTGTCATACCAACTAAGACAACTGCCGATGCAAAAGTAGCCATCTAAGAAATGGCAGAATATTCTCAAAAGTGGCATAATGGAACATCTAGGACGAGAAGTACTGAAACTTCTGATGGATTGGATGCAATTCAAGCACAACTCAATAATCTTAGAAGAGAAATCAAGAACGTGAATGAAAAGGTTTATGCTGCTCTAGTGGGATGTGAGCAGTGTAAAGGACCCCACTACACCAAAGACTATCCATTCAAAGAAGAAGGTAAAACCATTGAAGAAGCCTATTATACTCAGTTTGGTGCACCCTTCCAACAACGAGGGTAATATAGAGCAGCAACTTTGGGATTCTACCAAAGAAACAATGTAAATCCTTCGTATCAAGAACGAAGATAATCAATGGAAGAATTACTGAGTAAGTTTATGAGCGAATCAACAAAGAGACATGAAGAAAACTCTAACTTGATCAAGGAAATTTAAGCTTCCACTAATGCTACTATTAGAAACCAAGGAGCTTCGATTAAAACTTTAGAGATTCAAATCGGGCAAATAAGCAAGGTACTACAGAAAAGAGGATTTGAAAGTCTACCTAGCTATAATGAAACAAACCCGATAGATCATGTCCAATCGATCTCGACTACTGTTGAAGCTGATATGACACCGACACGCCATATTGGATTTATCACAATACGCTGTATCGGCCCAACAGATTAGTAAGCTGATGTTCGAGTCAAGATAAACGACTATTCTGTTTCTAAGTCGTTTGAATGATTATTACTATGATGACAAGAAGGGATCGTATGGACTGCAATGCTTGGACGCCTACTCTTATAGAACTACACGTGTCAACGACTCCCTACCTCGAAAGGAGAAAGACCTAGGAAGTTTCACTTTACCTTGTGATGACATCAAATAACGTCACATTTATACCATCATTCATCCCGAATAAACTAACCACTTTTGTATATTTATTGCAGGAACGTGTACTTAATAGTTTAAAAGTGTTATTTGTAGTAATTTGTGAAGACATGCTAAAAGGCACATATTTTGGAGCTAAAATGAAGACATTTGAAGATTACTCATTTCTGACCAATATGTCGTATCTAGGAAAAGAGATACGGCGTATCTGCGCCAAGTCATCACAAGAAAACGCGTATTCACAATTCCCAATACGGCGTATCCACCTTCTGCCATACGCTGTATCCATGAAGATAACAATTCAGAGATACGAAGATATTATTATTTTGGGAATATATATTATACGGATCATAAACTTTGCGCGCACTCCAAGGGATACACCCCAATACGCCGTATTGGCCAAGCCTAATACGGCGTATCCAGGCTTTTTCAGAGGTTATATATATTGAAGACTCAAAAACGAGTTTTCAGTGTGCAAAATCATATTCTTCATACCATACACATAAAAGATGATTTTTTAAAGAAAAGAAGAGCAGCAAAGGTCAAGCATCGATCACGATTCCATAGAAGACACCGTGTAATTCCTATACTCTTGTAATCATTTAAATTTTAGTATCGTTCGGTAAAACGTTTAGTTTACTTTGGTTATTTGATCACGCTTGTATAATTACAATGGTTATGGGCTAATACCCTTGGGTATTAGCCATCTTAATGAAGATTTAATGTTTGGTTTGTTTTAAAATCTATATACTTAGTTTATCGTTAAGAGTTTAATTATGTTTATCACGTGATACTTATCTACGTGTTTGAATATGTGACCTATCATTCAATTGGGTCTAGTTACGCCTAACAAGTGAGCTAGATACTGGGATAGCCCTTCATATCGTGTTTTATATTACTGGACCAATAGGATCATAAGTAATGTTCTGTATTTGTCTTTAAATTAAGAGCTTAGTTAGACCGGCAGGTAACCCATAATGTTTCAACAAATATGTTCTTGATTAATTGATAAAGATTTGAATAGTGGACTACCAGTATATAAAATACCGTCAAACAGTAAGTGGGTAAAGTCCCGATGGGCTAGGTTTTATCAAAATCACCATTGCTTTAATCCATAGATAGATTATAATTAAACTAAAGGATGCTTTATGCGGATGCGTTAATTGTGACATGATTCAACGTGTCTAGGTCTTAGGATGATGTCCCGCCTAAGTCTTAAGAATGATATGCCGCTTCGAGATAAGGAATCATTGCACTAAATAAACAAACCAGCATTTAATCGGATTTAATATGGCTAATACAATTTTCTATTATTTGGCTTGTACCGCTCTTTTATCTCCTGATTGTTTTCTTACATGTTTATTGTGTTTAGAATTGATTATTGTCACCATAAAACCTGTGCTAGTCTCTCAGGCTAAAAACCCCCCATCTATCATTAGAAGCGTATATAGCATAGGTTTAACATGTAATTAGAATTAATTTAATTAGAGTAATTAAAATACTAATAGATTATAAGGTTAACAACCTCGCTCTTAGTGTTCGACACCTTACTTACCACGAAACTCCACCCGATCGGGTACACTGTCCGTTAAAGTGTTATTTTAGGATAAGTCAGCTATATATAAATGTAAAACTTGGTAATAAATAAATTGAACCTACACGACAGCACATCACCTTGCTATATTAATAATGTTTGCTTTGAGAATGCTCTCGCTGACTTACGAGCTAGCGTAAGTGTA
Organism: Tanacetum coccineum; assembly: GCA_026074375.1. NCBI lineage: Eukaryota > Viridiplantae > Streptophyta > Magnoliopsida > Asterales > Asteraceae > Tanacetum > Tanacetum coccineum. The sequence goes on from BQNB010123182.1 coordinate 18,292, forward strand.
ATGCCTCTTTCGACTTACCTCAATCTAGGTTTAGGTGAATTAGCTCGCACTAAGTTAATAGTTGAATTAGCAGACAGAATAGTGAAACACCCAAAGGGAATATCTAATAATGTACTAATAGGGATTGGTAACTTTGTTTTCCCCGTAGACTTCATAATACTAGATATGCCCGAGGACGTTAAAGTGCCCTTGATCCTCGGGAGACCATTTTTGTCTACCGCCCACTCTAAGATTGATGTGTTAAAAAAAGATTACTTTGAGGGTAGGGATGAGAAAATTATTTTTAAAAGTATGAAACCTGCTAGTAGTTTGATTAAGAGGGTCTACATGTTAAGTTTGAGAGAACGTAAGGAACTTGATTTAGAAGCTAGGCTAATGGGAGAGACTTTGGTGTTAAATAGATTGTCAGGCCCTTTATATGGAGATTACATAGAATTAAATGATCTTAATGTACCATTAGAACTCAGGAGAGATCAAGTTGATGATTTGTGGTCGTTAGGTTGTACAACTCATCAGTTGGACTCCTCTGGCGCCCTAGCTTTCAACCACTTGCCAAATTCTCACACCGTCGTCACTTCAATCACTGCTACATAACTTTATGGAAAGAGGTAGGTACTCTATCTTATAATAATCTTCTTGTGTCACAACTTGCTATAATTACGATCATCAAACTCCCTTCAATTTTTTTTATTTTTGAGATATATACTGCTAGCTCGCTGGAGTATTTCAGCTATTCCTTTCATTGCTGTAAAAGCAACTGCAAATAGTCCTCTTGGGGAGACTCTCTAGACCTAAATGCAAGAAACAAAGAAACTTGCTCTTAACAATGTTAAAGCCTATCAATCACTATAGTAAAACTCTAAAAACGAGAGCTGTTTAAGCCAGTCACATCATTCCTAATTGTATTATCTTCGTTCTTCATCCTGAATGTGCTTTGAAATTTATATCATTGGTGTATTATGGATGAGGCCAAGATGTACCCATAACTTGAGCTTTTATAACCTTGGCTTGTTACGAGCCGAACTCGAGCTTTGGCAACCTTGGGCTCAACTCGGCTTGTTTCTAGCCTTATCTGGTACTATAGGAAGAGTTTCTTCAAAGATGTTGGTAAAGTTTTTGAGGTCATATTTACCATTAGAGAAGACCGATTTGCATATTATGGGCACGCTGATTTTGCCACTCTAGAAGCGACTCAGAAGGTATGTTTGTGCATTATAGTACTGATTATCTGGTTATTGCATCTTGAAATTGTTATATTTAGTTCCATACTTGCGACCCAAAACTGAACTTTTAAGAAAACTTGTGTATCTCATTATTTTTTTGTACATGCAAATATTATATATCATATAGATAATTAAAAAAGTAGCAAGAAGCTAGAGTTACATAGATACAACAACACTAAAATGTCACTATCATGACACTACCGACCATAAGCTTGCAATTATCAGACTCTAAAAACTCTCGACTACTCTATCACCAATAACAAAGACACCAAAAAGTGACAATTAAACAAACTAAGGCATTACCCTAGTCATCCAAATATACAAACCACAGTATCACGAACTCAAATACTTTTATACATGTAGTTATTGGAATTATGTATGATTTATTGATTTCTTGTTTGACATATAATATATGATGAAGTAGTTACTATTTTTCACAAAACGTGTTATATAACTATTTGTAGATTCTCAATACATAATTATCTGCAAAACATACAACCAAACACACACTTAGTTTTTCCACATTATGAAGATACATCAGATGTTGCGTATGTTATGTTTCGCATTAAAGAACTTTAGTGGATATACAGATAAGGACAACATAGATTAGTATGTTGGCGATAGATGTAAT
>BQNB010123183.1:0-20145 GCA_026074375.1 Tanacetum coccineum
ACCAAGAAAACTCGGAGGAAGAAGAAGCGGAAGCAATGGCGGAAACTATGGAACAGTACATGAGCAAGACCTGAGCTGACTATGGATCGGGAGTTGTTAGGCCCAAAATTGAAGACAAGGATAACTTTGAACTTAAGGGCTAATTTCTCAAGGATCTACGAACTAACACCTTCAGCGGTTCGGATCACAAAGATGCGAACGAATACATTGAGAAAGTTCTTGAGATTGTGGATTTATTCCACATTCCAAATATTAATATAGACCAAGTGATGCTTAGAGCATTCCCTATGTCCTTTACCGGAGCCGCAAGTCGATGGCTAAGAAATAAACCAAATGGTTCGATTACAACCTGGGAAGATCTAAAGACTAAGTTTCTAAGCAAATATTACCCACATGCTCGCACTGCAAAGAAAATAGAGGAAATTAACAACTTTCAACAAGAGCCGGACGAAAACCTCTATCAAGCTTAGGAACGATTTAAAGAGCTCTTGATGAAGTGTCATCAATACTATTTAACAGAGATGCAGGAGGTAGTCTTGTTCTCAATGGGTTGGATATTCCTACTCGATAGATTCTAGATTCAAGAGGTGCCATACCATCTAAGACTGCTGCCGACGCAAAAACATCCATCCAAGAAATGGTTGCATACTCTCAAAAATGGAACAGGGAACATCTAGAACCAGAAGTACTGAAACTTTTGATGGTTTAGTAGCAATACAAGCGCAACTGAACAATATTGGAAGAGAGATCAAGAAGGTGAACGAAAAACTTTATGTTGCTCAGGTAGGATGTAAACAATGCAAAGGACCCCATTACACCAAAGATTGCCCACTCAAAAAAGAAGGGAAAACCCTAGAAGAAGCTTACTACACGCAATTTGGTAGCCCTTTTCAAGGTGGGGGATATAGAGCAACAGCTTCAAAGGAACAATGCAAATCCTTCGTACCAAGAATGAAGGTAATCAATGGAAGATACCTTAAGCAAATTTATGGGAGAATCAGCAAAAAGACACGAGGAAAACTCCAACTTGATCAAAGAGATTCGAGCTTCAACGGATGCTGCCATAAGGAACCAAGGAGCATCAATTAAAACATTAGAGATTCAAATCAGGCAAATAAGCAAGGTACTACATGAAAGAGGATTTGGAAGTCTACCTAGCTCGATTGAAACAAACCCGAGAGATTAAGTAAAGTCTATCTCGACTACTATCGAAGTTGATTCATACCTGATACGCCGTATTGGATCCTCCCAATATGCCGTATCTACTGGACAGAACATTACACTTGTGTACGAGACAAAACAAACAACGATTCTGTTTCCAAGTCATTTGAATAGTTACTACTGTGAAGGAAAGAAGGGATCATATAGACCACAATTTTTGGATGCTTACTCTAAAGCTTCACATATCAATAATTCCATACCCCAAAAGGAGAAAGACCTAGGGAGTTTCACTTTACCTTGCTTTATTAATAATGTTTGCTTTGATAATGCCCTTGTTGACTTAGGAGCTAGCGTTAGTGTTATGCCTCTCCCGACCTACCTTAACTTAGGATTAGGTGAATTAGCTCACACTAAGTTTACAGTTGAATTGGCAGATAGGACAGTGAAATATCCAAAAGGAATAGCTGAAAATGTGCTAGTAGGTATTGGTAAATCTGTTTTCCCAGTAGACTTTATAATTCTAGATATGCCTGAGGATATCAAAGTGCCCTTGATCCTCGGAAGACCATTTTTGTCTACCACCCGTGCTAAGATTGATGTTTACAAAAGAAAGATTACTTTAAGGGGCGGGGAAGAAAGGATTACTTTCACAAGTATTAAACCTGCTAGTAGTTTAATTAAGAGGGTCTACATGCTAAGTTTAAGAGAAAGAATGGAGCTTGATTTAGAAGCTAGGCTTATGGGAGAGACTTTGGTGATTAATAGATCATTAAACCCTTTGAATAGAGATTACATCTAATTAAATGATCTAAATGAACCATTTAAGCTTAGGATAAATCAATGTGATGATTTGATGCCCACCATTAATGAAGGAGAGGTAATTGAGGAATTAAAAACTAAGGATGATGAACTTGATACTGGAATTGATGATTACCCTAGTTATTACGACTATGATAAGAAGATCCATATAAATTGTGCTCACAACTTAAAGTTTTCTTGCATGATAGGATATGAATTTACGCACGCTAACTTGTTCCCATTATTGTATGTCAACGTGATGTCCAAAAAGTTTCATAATTCTATAATGAAAGATAAGATGGTGTACAAAGGGAATAATGTTGTAGGAGCCTTAATGAATGTGCCTATTTTTGTTAGAACCTTTTATGTTGTGACGAATTTCGTAGTTTTAGAAGATATGGATGCTTATCATGATGAAAGAATGGGCAATGTTATTTTTGGCTAACCATTTTCAAGAGAAGTTGGAATTAAAGTTAGACGGCTCAAAGGGATGATTACCATTTACAATGGTAATGATGAAGTAACTTACCAAATGGTGCGATCACATCTGAGGTTTAAACACCACACTAACGAGCAATGCAACAAGATCTCATCATTACTGAAGGTAAGTGATGAAGATAAGAAGAATGGAATCTCGCATCCATACCAAAAGCTTAAGGGGTTCTACAAAGGAGTCTTGAACTTAGGACCCGATTACATTCGAGATGCGAAGATGGAAGAATGGCTCATACGCGGGCACATTAGCATACATGAGATTGTTAGGATTTAAGAGCTTCTACAAGTTTATACTGCTGAAAGAACTTAGTGCTGCTATTGAAGATTGAAGAATGTAAACTAAGTCATTAGTACTGCTAGTTGTAATAGTTAGTACTGTTAGTTATAGTTAGTACAGCCAGTACAAAATAGTACTGCTAGTTAGTTTATTAGTACTGTTAGTATAAGAAATTAGTACTGCTTATGTGATATGCATGAGATATATTAGGAATAGATATGCATGATCACTTAACGCGTTTTGTAAGCCTATTAGGGTTTTCCTTGGTGTATAAAAGGAACCCTCACGGCATAGTTAGTAGAGACCAACATAGATAGATCAAAAAGATATAGATCGATAGTAATAGTTATTAGGTAAAACATATAGTTGTTTTGTGAATCCTTTAATATATTCTGAGTTAAGAGAAAGAACTTGTGTCATTGTTATATTGCTTTATTGTTCTTTTGATATATAAAGATTAGATTCCGCATAATCTTTATATATTCTACAAGGTTATTATCGTAGCTGTTTTAGATCTATCTAACACAACTAAAGCTTTAACAAGCTAATCAAAGATCTGTTCAAAAGGGATCTACAAGTGGTATCAGAGCTTGTGTTCTGAAACCTTGATCAAGAAGAAACAAACTAGAAGAACTCTTTGTTCACATAAAGAGATGGATCTAAAAACCGCCTAAAACAATGCTGTTGTAAAGTTTCCACTTCTTAATCAAGGAGATTATGATATGACAAAACTCAGAATAAAGCAATACATTCAACTTGAAGACTATGCTCTATGGGAGGTAATAGAGAATGGCAATTCATTCAAACCACAACCTTGAGTGACAGCCAATGAAGATGGCACATCTACTTCAGTGATACCAGGACCAGTTACTACTGATGAGAAGATCTAAAAGAAGAATGATGTAAAAGCAAGAAGTATTTTGATGATGGCACTTCCCAATGAACATCAACTGACTTTCAATCAATATAGGGATGCCAAGACTTTGTTTGAAGCCATACAGTCAAGATTTGGTGGTAATGATGCCACTAAGAAGAATCAAAAGACACTCTTAAAGCAGATGTATGAGAACTTCAATGCATTAAGCTCAGAGTCACTGGACTCTATCTTCAACAGGCTTCAAAAAATTGTTAGCCAATTGTCCATCTTGGGTGAGAACATCTCTCAAGAAGATCTTAATCTAAAATTCTTGAGAAGTTTGCCTACTGAATGGAACACTCATGTAGTAGTCTGGAGAAATAAACCAGATCTTGAAACCATGAGAATTGATGATCTTTATAATAACTTTAAGATTGTTGAACAAGAGGTTAAAAGATCTGTCAACTCTTAGAATATGGCCTTTGTTTCTTCTCCTAGCAGTGCCTATGATGTTAATACTGCTAATGTTCATGTTAGTACTGCTAGTACTTCAGATAATTCTGCTAGCCTTAGTGATGCCACAGTCTATGCTTTCCTGGCCAATCAACCAAATGGATCTCAGCTTGTTCATGAAGATCTAGAACAAATCCATGAAGATGATCTTGAGGTAATGGATTTGAAGTGGCAATTAGCTCTACTGAGCATGAGAGCTAGAAGGTATTTCCAGAAGACAGGAAAGAAGATCACTATCAATGGAAGTGATACTGCTGGTTATGACAAGACAAAGGTAGAATGCTTCAATTGTCATAAGTTAAGACACTTTGCTAGGGAATGCAGAAATCCGAGGAGTCAAGAAAGCAGGCCTAGGAATTATGATAAGGGGAACAGGAATCCAGATAGCTCAAGGAGAACTGTGAATGTGGAAGACACTTCTTCCAAGGCTATGGTGGCCATTGATGGAGCTGGATTTGATTGGAGCTTCATGGCAGAAGAGGAAGTACCTACCAACATGGCACGTATGGCTTTATCTGACTCAGAGGTATATAATAACAAAACTTGTTCTAACACCTGTCTTAAGTCCTATGAAACTCTTAAGTCTCGGTATGATAATTTAAGAATAGAGCTTAATAAATATGAGTTTGATCTAGCTAACTATAATAGAGGTTTAGCTTCTGTAGAAGAACAACTGGTCTTTTACAAGAAAAATGAGGGTATGCTTTGTGATCAAATTGCTGTATTAAAAAGAGATGCCTCATTCTATGACTCAGAAATTAATGCTCTTAATATTCAGATAGAAAGACTTAAGAAAGAAAAAGAGAGTAATCAGATTAAGATTGATAACTTTGAAAATGCTTCTAAGAGCTTAGATAAATTGATAGGGAGTCAAATATCTGATAACAATAAAAAAGGTATGGGATATAATGTTGTTCCACCTCCACCTACAGGCTTATTTGAACCTCCAACTATTGATTTATCAAACTCTGGTCTTGAGGAATTTAAACAGCCTGAATTTGAAGGCTATGGTGTTAAGGTCAATAAGAGTGTATGTGAAAATTCCTCTAATGAGATTAAGAAAACTTCTGATGCCCCAATAATTGAAGATTGGGTTTCTGATTGTGATGAGGACGAGTCTGTAGTAAAGGTGTTAGAATCTGTTAATAGTCAACAAAAACCTAAGCAAGCAGATGAAACTAGGAAGGTTAGTCAAAATCCTAGGAATAACAGAACAAACAGGATTGAATTGAAAACTCAAAAATTAGGAGTTGGGTTTCAGTTTACAAAGAAAGCTTGTTTTGTGTGTGGGAGTTTTAACCATCTAATTAAAGACTGTGATTTTCATGATCAAAAGATGGTACAAAAACCTGTGTTGAACAATGTGCAAAAGGGAACTGGTTAAAGGGAAGTTAGACCAGTTTGGAATAATGCTATGAGGACTAATCATCAAAATTTCTCATATTCTAGAAGAAATTTTGCTCCAACAGCAGTTTTAACCAAGTCTCGTATAGTACCAATTAGTACTGCTAGGCAAAGCTCTTCAAGAGCTGCAGCACCAGTTAGTGCTGCCAGGCCTATTAATACTGCTGCACCTAAACCCTTAGTGAATGTTGCAAAACCTAGGTTAAATGCTTTTCAAAAGTCACATTCACTATCTAGGAGACCTTGTTACCAACAAACAGCACTTAAAAACATAAATTTAAATAGCAAAGTTAATACTGCCAAGATAAATTATGTTTATACTGCTAAAGGAAAAAAGAGTGACAAGTGCTATTGGGAAACAAAGGATTAATGTTGTTAAGTCCTCAGCATGCTGGGTTTGGAGACCAAAAAGGAATGTTATTGACCATATCTCCAAAAACAGTAGATCATACATTTGTAAGCCATTTGACTATGTTGATCCAACAAGCAAACTCAAGTCAGTAATGGCTTGGGTCCCCAAGAGAAACTAATTCTCTTGTGTTTGATATGCAGGGTGATCCACAAGTTACCTTAAATGATACAGGGATATTTGACAGTGGATGCTCACTGCTAAGTATAATTAGTACTGCTAATTATACTTAATACTCCTAAGTTAGTACTGTTATTGTATTTTCTTGGTTTTAGGCTAACATTTGCAGGTTATGCAAAGCAATATGGTTGGAGTTGAGGGGAGGATATTGATGATAGCATGAATGTCCTCTCAGTATTGGTTTTTATCACCACACAACAAATGGTAATCAATTCACCATGTCTAACCGACAAGAAAGAATTGGGTATTCCAGGGCAAACGGAAACTGGTAAAGAATTATTAAATCCGTTGATGGCTGATAGTTTGCCAAAAACTATACTTCCAACTAAGCTAATGGGGTAACTTGAGGTCAAATTTGGGAAGAAATGGGTCAAAAGTAGTATTTTGGTTTGATTAACAGTTTTGACTTCTATTCATGGGTTATGCATAAATATGGATCCTCATGAATTCTCACCTGTCTATCTAGTTATTTCTAGTGTGTTTGTGATGAATAGAGGCATATTGTTGCATGATTATTGGAGACAAAGTTAAGACTGCTAAGCAAATTCTTAATACTGGTGGGTAAAACTTTGTACTGCTAGTACAAAAGTTAGTACTGCTAGGCTACTATTTGTACTACTGGGTTACTGTTTACACTGTTTGGTCAATAACAAATTTTCAACTCTTTGAATATTACCGTTGAGGTTTTTACGCAACTGTCTGAGTATATAAGGTTCTTAATTTGGAAACTTGTATTCTTTACCTTATTAACACAATTTCTTTCAAGATAAAGATACAATTTGCTCGCCTATCCGCTTTCAAAACCTTATACACTCTCTATAAAATCTCAATTGCTTTTACCAAACACCAATTCACTCTAAATCGATCTTAACCCATCACTCACATCAGTATTTTGCTCATAACTTCTATACACATGGCTAATATGGAATTCTGCGACAAGCATAACATAGTTGCTTTTCTTCAAAAGCAAACTAGAAATGAGGAATTCCATCAGATAGTAGACTTTCTTACTGATAGTCATATCAGGTATGCTTTAACTGCAAATCCTACTATCTATGTTTCCCTAATTGAACAGTTTTGGCAGACTGCTACTGTCAATACAGTCAATGATGGAGAACAACAGATAACTGTCATAGTTGATGGGCACAAATTTGCTATTACTGAAGCATCCGTTAAGAGACATCTCCAATTAGCAGATCCATATGGTCTTAGTTCTTTGCCCAATACTGAAATCTTTGAACAACTCACTCTAATGGGGTATGTTTCTAATGATGACATACTTACTTTTAAAAAAGGTAAATTTTCACCCCAATAGAGATTTTTGATCCATACCATATTACATTGTTTAAGTCCTAAGAAAACTTCATGGGAACAATTTTCTAGTAATATTGCAACTGCAAATATTTGTTTAGCTACATACAGGACTTTTCAGATTTCAAAATTAATTTTTGATGGTATGGTGAAAAATGTGGATAGTAAAACAAAATTTTTGATGTATCCACGCTTTATACAAATCTTTTTGAATAAAAAGAAAAGGCTTCTTAATCCACATAACAGAACATATGTTGCTCTTTCTTTAATACAAAAACTTTTTAGCAACATGAAAATAGGTTTTTCAGGTGTACACGTACCTCTATTTGATACTATGCTGCTTCATGACCAACCTGGTCAGGGTGACAGACCAACACTCACTGTTGAGTCCCAACACACACCCATTGCTTCTCCACCTACCTCACAACCCACTACATCTCAACCAATGTCATCACAAGAACAACCTTCTCAAGTACCTATAACTGAACCTATCACTACTACTTCATCCCCCGCTTAAATGAACTTTAATTTCCACAAATCATCTTCCTCTTGCCCCATGATTCACCTCTCTTAGGAGGTTACATACCTAGAAGTGTTGAGGGCAGCAAGAAACTTAATGAATTGACAAAATTGTGTACCAAATTATTTGACAAAGTCACCAGCTTAGAGAAAGATCTCAAACAGACTAAGGAGGTTCATGGTAAGGCTCTTACAAAGTTGGTGAAGAAGGTCAAACACTTAGAAGACAAGATAAAGTCTACCACAGAAAAAGGAAAGGCAAGGATGGTCATTTTAGATGATGAGGAGGATTTGGTTTTAGAGGATCCTTCTAAACAAGGGAGGATGACAGAGAAAGAATATAAAGATGTAGAGACAGAATATGCAGAGGTTGAGCATGAATTGGATCAGATTGATATATTGCAGCAAATTACTCCTACAAAAGCTCCACAAGGTGAAGAACAAAGCCAAGAAAGTTTTGAAGCTCAATTAAGTGTTCTTAGTGCAGCTAAGATCCTTGCAGATGCATCTAGAGAAAGAGTAAAGACCTATAATAGAAAAAGAAGAAGTACTGACAGTTCAAGAGATAGTACTGCTGGAGGTCTTTTTAGTACTGCTGAGGAAGTTCAAGAACAGGACAGGACTGATTTTGAAAAAGCTTTAGAGTTACAAAAATAGTTGGATGAAAGAAAAGAAATTAATAATATTGACTGGAATACTGTTGTTGAACAAGTTCAAGAAAGACAGTCAAATACTATAATAAGATATCAAACACTCAAGAAGAAACCAGTCTTAGTAGCTCAACCAAGGAAGAATATGATGATTTATTTGAAGAACATGGTTGGATACAAGTTGACTTACTTCAAAGGAATGAGTTATGATGAGATCAGACCTATATTTGAAGAAGAGTATAATAAGGTACAAATTTTGTTTAAGAAGGATATAGAAGTTGAAAAGACAAAAACCAAAAGAATTGCAGATGAGACACCACTTCAATAGAGTTTCAAGAAGTTAAGGACATCTAAAGCTTCAAGGCCAGAACCTATTCAAGAACAACCAACTGAAGAACCAAAAGGATTATCTGAAGAAGAACTTAAGAAGATGTTAGAGATAGTTCCAGTAGATGAAATCAAGGCAGAAGCTTTACAAGTTAAGTATCCTATCATATATTAGGAAATTCATACTGAAGGGTCAAGAAAGTATTGGAAAATTATCAGGGTTACAAATATTACAGAGGCATATCAAGGCTTTGAAGATATGCTCAAAGGATTTGACAGAGAAGACCTTGTTACATTATGGAGTTTAGTTAAAGAAAGATTTAGCTCTGCACAACCTACTAAAGATATGGAAAGAGCTTTATGGGTTGAACTAAAAAGACTGTTTGAACCAGATAAATATGATATGCTATGGAATCTACAAAGATATATGCATGATCCTTTGATATGGAGATTGTATGGTTCACGTGGAGTACATCATGTATCTTCAACAAGAGGACATGACATCTATATGCTGACAGAAAAGGATTATCCTTTGTCAACTGCAGTTATGGGTTTGATGCTAAGCAGAAGGCTGCAAGTAGAAAAAGAGACTTAGTCATGAAGATCTTCATAGAAGCTAACAGGCCAAGAAGCAAAAGTGTTTGGAAGAATCCTCTCAGAACCAAAAAGATTTAATTCAAGAAACTTGATGATTTGGAGATAAATCACAAGTTTAGGGGAGGATTGTTGGGAATTAAGAGCTTCTACAAGTTTATACTGCTGAAAGAACTTAGTGATGCTATTGAAGATTGAAGAATGTAAACTAAGTCATTAGTACTGCTAGTTGTAATAGTTAGTACTGTTAGTTATAGTTAGTACTGCCAGTACAAAATAGTACTGCTAGTTAGTTTATTAGTACTGTAAGAATAATAAATTAGTACTGCTTATGTGATATGCATGAGATATATTAGGAATAGATATGCATGATCACTTAACGCGTTTTGTAAGCCTATTAGGGTTTTCCTTGGTGTATAAAAGGAACCCTCACGACATAGTTAGTAGAGACCAAGATAGATAGATCAAAAAGATATAGATCGATAGTAATATTTATTAGGCAAAATATATAGTTGTTTTGTGAATCATTCAATATATTATGAGTTGAGAGAAAGAACTTGTGTCACTGTTATATTGCTTTATTGTTCTTCTGATATATAAAGATTAGATTCCGCATAATCTTTATATATTCTACAAGGTTTCTATCATAGTTGTTTTAGATCTATCTAACACAACTAAAGCTTTAACAAGCTAATCAAAGATCTGTTCAAAAGGGATCTACAGAGATGGAATAAAAGTGGAAGTTGAAGAAAAGTCTAACTTAAAGACTTCTCTGTAAACAAAAGTGCTTCCCGGGAGACAACCCATAATGTTATTTAATTTTGTTATCGAGTCTGTCTTCCCAAACTTCAATACGGTGTATCTGCCCCATACCATACGGCGTATTGAATTTCAGGACGTTATCAGTCTTTACTTTTATGCACTTTAAAAACATTATTGTTAGTTCTGTGAATATGCCGTATTCATTCATTTGATACGCCGTTCTACGCCTGACCGTAATTTAGTTTGTTTGTTTATTTTAAATCTAACATTAGATACAAGATAGGAATGCACTTGTTTTTCCTATGTTTCATACAGGACCTCGAGAAAGAATAATCCATGAAGTTGGAGGAATATATATTATCTGGAATCTTATGTGTGGTCGAAGTCATGCTGGTATCTAGACGCTTTTTCAAGACACAATCTTGCTCATAAACGCAACTTGGAGAATCTATCGAGCAAATATCAGTGGAGTTTCTCATTCTCAATTCTTTATACAATTCCCGATTTTAATGTTTAGATATACAACGAGGACGTTGTATATTCAGTGGGGGGATGGGAATTTGATGTTACTTGTCCCTAATTTTCACATTAAAATGCTTAAATTATGCTCAAATTTAAAAAAAATTCAATCATACTTTTGTGAAATTACATGTTACATAACCTGCACACAATAACCCTTGTTAGATATTGTGAGGATTTAACCTTTCCATTTCTAAATGATTTCCTAAATTCCATAAAATATAAGTGTGTCGGTGATGTTGTAGACTTTAGAACTTGGCTTGGTATATCTATTCGAGACCACAATAATGACTATTATGGATTTAATTGGAGTAACTTGTTTAAATTGGTAAATTTTAAGGTTACACGCAAATCGCCTTTACATGTTGTTTATTAACTAACTACACCGGTTAGTTAACCTCCAGTTTAAACCCTTTTCCACTCTCACCTTTAGAGTGACAATCCACTAGAACAACCCGTAGAGCCAATCCTTTAGGAATTTACACCAACTATTTGTTTCGTTACACCCTTACACCTTAACCTACCCTGTTAGATTAACGTTTATTTACAGTTTCTAGTTGCTTAAAGTGTAAAGTTTGTATTTCCCAAGTCTTGTGTCATTTTCTATCTTTGGTGTGGTTGGAAGTTTGCACATTGAAAATGGGAATGTATATTAGTAGTCAAAAGTCATGTGATTTTACTACCGTCACAATTAATGGTGAATCCGAAGAACGAAGAATTACCGAAGGAATTATTCAAAATTATTATGATCGTGAAGATGGTGAAACTACACTGAGATTTGAAGTATAGTTAGGAAAAAAAGGGAAAGTTTGAAGATAATCATTTCGCAACTACCGAAGGAATTACACAAAGGATCAATTATTCGTTGATACGTCTTAAAAAAATCAACGATGTAGAGTATTGTACAAAGTGGAAGATATCACCACTTACCTAGTAGAGTATGTAAAAAGTTTTGGGATGATTGGGAAGTTAACCGTTACGGGAACGCCAACTTTGGTTGTTGTTTTTATCGTTGATCGAGACGTTGTAAATAGTTGTGTCTTTATCATGGTAACGGTAGGGATCAAGTGTCTAGCAACTTGTACTTTAGGCTTTAATCTATTTGTTTCTAGATTTTTATTTAACAACAATTTACTTCCCTCTCACCTAATGATTAGCCATTGGTTTTACGCGAATGAGGATTCATACAAACATGCATGTCTATTATGTCGTTATGGCCTTGTATGCATGTCTTGTACCTCGTTGGTTTATAACTTTTGGTGAAAGTTAGAAGGTTCCTACCCTATATCATTCTTTATCCTAACCGTTGGTTAAATTCGAATGGGGATGTGATCGAACACACGTGTCTATTCCATTGTTACGGCCATGTATGTGTGCTTCAGCTGCCCTGTTGGAGTGGTACTTCTGGTGAAAGATTGTACAATGATCAACCGTACGCCTTTCCATACAAAAACCCATATTTACCTTTATAAACTTGTTACTCCTTGGCTTTAGTGGTGGAGATGTGTATCCTTGCCAAGCTTATGATAGAATACTCGTCACGACCGAGCAATTGAGCAATTTAGTTACATGTTACCACATAGATTAGTTGAGTGATTTGAGTGAATTCATCTTCCTATTTTGTGAGGTGTTTGGTTGTGTACTTGTAATGAATCGAATAAATGCTTTAACGGAAAACATCCTTAGGGATACATTTTTATAAACTTCTAAAGGCTACTTGAGGACAAGTAGGATTCAAGTGGGGGGATATTTGATGACATCAAATAACGTCTATTTTATAGCATTATTTATCCCACGATATTAACCCATTTTGTAAAGTTATTGCAAAGAATTATTAGTTAATCTTTTATATTTGAGAATTGCAGTAATTATAGAGTAATTGGTGAAAGTTAGCAAAAGGTACGCATTCTGGAGCTTAATTAAAAATATTTTGAAGATTACTATTCTGAAGACCAATACATGTATCACAAGGAAGATACAAACATCTTGCCCCCCCCCCCCCCCCCCATTTCTTGCACTCACAAAGACCACAAAGGAGAAGATCAATACTCCATCATCCAAAAGACCAATACGCCCGATTGATAAAAGAATTAATAATATTTTGGAAGATATCAAGCGTGGTCCCTACTCTAGGAAATCTCCGATACGCAGTATCCAACACATGGAACCGACTTCCATACCTTATAAATAGAAAACTTAAAAACAAGTTTTAAGTGTGTGTGTTAGATATTAGAAAAAGACTCGGTCACCACCTATGTATTATTTTACTGTTTAAACATTAGCTCATAAGTTTAATAGGTAAAACTTTGACTTCGGTATTGAAAACCAGGGTACTAATACCCTAGTGTATTGTAAGAACTATAAATACCTCTTCCAAACACAAAAACAAACAAAAAAAAAAATTTTGGAAGAAGGTAAGCTCTATTCATTTTACACACATCTTTAGTGTGTTTTCACTTAATTATCGTTTTACTCAACTATTCTCTCTCTCTAACTTTCTCTCTAGATCTCTTTAGATCTATACATGTTTGTGTGAATTCGGGAACCTACAATTGGTATCAGAGCCATGGGGTGGATTCGTGTTTGATTTGTGTGGTTAATAAGCTCAAAATTCGTGGCTTATTTTTGCTCTAAAACCCCACGGCTCAAAATCATAGGTTGAGCTCATTTGGTTGGTTAATCGTGCTGTTTTTCATGCTATAAATGCTAAGGAAGGTATATTGTTGCTATGACATGTGATCTACAAGCTCCAAGTTCGATTACAAAGATTAAAGGTTCGAATTTCTTCTATGTTCTTCGTGGAGAGTTGCTTGGTTTTTGAAGATCCTCAATGATATACGAGTTTATGTGTGTTTAATCTTGTTATACACACTTAATATAGTATGGTTGTAGCTTATATTCGTGGTTAGAAAGCTTAATTGGTTAATTCTGCTCAATTCGTACTTGAAGTTCTTCATGGCGGTTTGACTATTTTATTGATTTTCTTGCCGGCGAGTTGACAAAAAGGAGACAAGATCCACCTTTTTAGGAAAGTTGTCAGGCGGCGGTTTTTGGGGGGGGGGGAAACCCCCCACTGGGTTTTATTTTCAACGGCGAGTTGAATTCATTTGAATATTTTATTGCCGGCGAGTTGACAAAACTCGCGGCGAGTTGCTTAATAGCGGCGGTTTGACAGGTTGCCACGGCGGGTTGATTATTATATTGGCAAAAATGAAACGTTATAATGCCCAAAGTGAAAATGCACGGCGGTTTGCATGTATTTTATCTTCACGCGGGTTGTCGATTTTTTTTTTTTTTCTAGTGCGGTTTGATATTATAAAATATATACGGGCGAGGTTACTCATTTTAATGCAGCGGTTTGATTAAAAAATATAAGAGGCGGTTTGCAGTAAATCTTGCCGGGAGTTGCTTTATTTCACCAGCGGCGTTTGGTCACTTAGGCAGCGGTTGGTTTTATTTTATTAAGCCGGAGAGTTAGCAAATTATAAGAAGGCGTTTGCTTGATTTATTTGGCGCGGTTTGGTGACAGTTGAATGTTTTTTCAGGCGGCTATTTGCATCATCCTTGGAAGCGCTAAAAATAAATAATTTAAATAAATTTCTTTTTCCTATACCTTTTTCAGCTCATTTTTACACCAAATTTAAATTTGTAATAGTGGGTAAAAAATTTTGTATAAAATATTCAATCTATTTTTGGTGGGAAAATTTAAGAAAAAAAAATTTTAAGTAATTTTTCAATAGCTAATTTTTACACAAAATTTAAAATTTTGGTAATAGGTTAAAATTTTGTTGTTTTGTCTAAATCAGAATATTTTTAGGGCAAATAACAAAAACGTAACCTAACAGGACTTAAACGGCATTAATCAACACTAAAAACC
Organism: Tanacetum coccineum; assembly: GCA_026074375.1. Lineage (NCBI taxonomy): Eukaryota > Viridiplantae > Streptophyta > Magnoliopsida > Asterales > Asteraceae > Tanacetum > Tanacetum coccineum. Next base: position 14,653 of record BQNB010123183.1, read on the forward strand.
TACTTAAATCAAATCGCTTTATTCATTACACGGTTTTTCTAGTGATTTTGTAAAAATCCCGTTAATCTGTTATCGGTTTTATTCATAGACTTGTAAAAATCCCGTTGAACGTTAATTGCATTTTTAAAACCACAACATCAATCACATCATCTACTTTAAGATCTTTAATTTTATTTCACACATCGATTTTAAATGGAATCTTCAATTCTAATTCAAAAGAGAGAGAGCTTACTGATGTACGGGCCGCAAAACAAAGGCACTCCCAACTACATGTACTTGGTTTGAACAACTCGAGGACACATCTTCATGCTCTCTTCTCCTTAATTCGCTTTTTGCATGTGGATGCATTTAAACCAGCATTTCGCTCATTCTTTGGTGAAGAGCATCAGACTTTCAAATTGAAGAGTTTCATAATTATGGGATCGTAATATACAACTTAAAGAGAGAAATCTTCAGGGGGTTAATACAAAGACTTGTCTTCAAAGCTCTCCGAACACAGTTCAAGGAATTTTTGGCTCAAAAGAGGTTATGCAACGGGTCTTCTGAATCAAGGTTGGAAACACGACTTTGAATGCTTCATGCGCTGCGAACATGTGTCTACAGACGTGTGTTTACCGACGAACCTGGATACACTGAGCAGTCATCATAGTGTTGTAAATACATATGGTGTCTTCGCATGAAAGAATAATGAACTTAATGCACTACAGAGATGGAAGTCAGTTGAATGATGAAATACTTCATGAGCATCAAATTAAGAAAAGTTTCAAGTTGCAGTCTCAAGATATTCAGATCAATCTAGTTCAAGCAATGGATGACAACTTGATTGTATCAAAAAGCAGTTTGATAGAGCCTGAAAACAACATGAATTCAGCAAATCCGGATTTGAAACTCAGATGCAAAGGCAAAGAGGGAAAGGTCAAATATGTTGAAGCAGTTGATGCTTGGGTTAGTTGTCACAGAAAGCAGTGGGGACAAGCCCAGGACAAGACAGGATACATGTACGCGTTTCAGGGAGTTATACTACACAAGGCTGTGGATGCAGGATATCGGACTATGTAATGACGAAGGAGCATTTGCTGAGGTACAATGACTGTACCTCCTCTACATCATAATATCCTTGCTAATGAACAACAGATACTGATCAATCTGAAACCCACGTTATGACACTACATCTGATTGCGAAAACTATTGATAACAATACCACTCCTACTTCAACAAATATGTGTCCTAGGGGAGGAGTGATATGAACCAGGATGCTTTTGCATAAAACTGGAGATTCTCAAAATGAAAGATTTGGTTGATAGGGAAATTTTACAATGAATTTCAAAAAGATTTTACAATGGAATAAACATTGTATATCACTTGGAAATTACAAATTCATCAAAAGGTTAGAAAGTTTTCAAAAGTAACAACCATGTAAGAATCAGGATTTTACGGAATTTCATGAATTTTTTGATTAATGATTGAAAGTCGCTACTGGCCAGAACCTCACTAATTTGCAACTGAAGAAAAACAAATTAAAAAGTGTGAAGGATACAAGTAATGAAGCCAAAGTTAAAAATGATATCGATGTGATTGAAACGACTAACATCGAATTAGAACACAGTGTTGGCTAAATACTTGCAGCAAATGAGTAATACATAAGAAATATGAAGCTTTGAACAGACTTACAAAGAATTTATAATTTAATTATAAGCACGCATTCAGAATAAAGACAAACAGTGAATGTTAATTTCTCAATTAATTCAAAAGTCTGTCGAAAATGCTGATTTTAAAAGCTCAGATTGAGGAAAGGTTTTTGCAAATGCGGATTAAATAATGACTTAGAAAGTTTAAAGGAAATATAGTAGATTTAAGTTTACCAAGCATCATCTTGGGAAACCGCCTTTACAACCATCTATAAACCATTTAGTTGTTAGACAACCGAATGCGTTTACATCTGAACGACCTAGAATTTTAAGACCACGGTTTGCCTCCTAAGTTGATGAGAAAAATGATTTGTCAAAAACACTCACTCCTTATTATTTGCCTAAAGTTAGAGAATCTGCTGCTGCAAAACCTCATAGGTGGGATTGCACTAACTTACTCTAGGAATTGTCATAAAAGAGTCGTTGGGTTCTAATGATATGGTTTCATGCGACTTTCTAGTGGATGTAGGGTAATGACAACAAGACAAACATGATTCTAGTCATAAGGATTTGGCCTCTTTAGAGCTCACTGCACTCCTTAATGCTTGTACACCAAAACCTAGAAACATATATAGGAGTTCTCCTGTATCTAAGGTAGTGGTGAATTCATAATGGGGAGCTCTCGTGATCACTCTAGGTATTCTAGTTTCTTCTGGGACTCCCAATATATTTGTTGTTCGATTTGTCATAAATATTCTTTTAATACAAATCATGGATGAATTGTATAAAAAGATCCTGAATAAGGTGAATTCTCGTGTTAAAGTTCTGTCCCCCAAGATCAGAAAAAAAATCGCGTTGAACCAAGAATCCACATCATAAACCTGCGTAGGCAGAAATGGTATAGGACAAGGTTTTCTCTCAATAAAGTCTTCCGCTGTGCCATGAGAAAACACACACTCCTAGATCTGTCTTAGGTGGAAAACAACGGTTTGAATTTTCAAGATGTTTGTCTGATGTGGGATATACCTATGGATAGGTGTTCATAGATTGCATAACCAAAGTTGACAGTGACCCTTCAAAATGGTTCAAATGATGATATCACTAATCCCATATGAATGGCAATCAATCTTTTATGTTAGTGCAGGTACTTCTAACTCAAGTGCAGGTGGCATTCTGTCAATCCTTTAAAGGAATAGACTCGGAGTTTGGTTACCAACTAAGACTGATCATCTCATACTGTCAGAGTTCAAGGAATTCAAATCTGAGAAAACATGCTTCAAAATAATGTCTGTTCACTTCAGTTCAGGCCTTCGTTCTTCATCTTGATTGTCGTTTGACAAAAAACAGTTCAGCCCAATTTTCATAAAAGTTGTTTGGAATAAAACGGTTCATTTCTCGTTCATTAATGTTCAAATCTGTTGGCATCTCTTCAGCCTGTTCCTTTAAAGTTAAAGAAAGGTGTACGCCTTCAGAGAAAAGGAAAGTGTACGTGTCAGTGCATTTATCCTTGACAATGAAAAGAGAAATCTTTTTGGTCATGAGCTAATATAACAAAACATTCCAAGTTTTGAGCTCATGGTAATGGCTTGTAATCAAATGTTAGATTGCAACCCCATCTTCAGATAAAAGGAAAATGTACGTGTTAGTGCATTTATCCTTATAACGAAAAGTAGAAATCTTTTCGGTCTTGAGTACTTTCGAAACACTCACATGTTTGTTAAGCTCAAGGTTAATGGCCTTTCTGTATTTCTTTTGTCGAAACTAGTTTTCAAAGAAAGGAGTGTGTACGGCTCAGGTGCGCTTTTATCTTCAAAAGAAGAGAAATCTTTGATTTGACCATTTCATTAACAAGCTTCATATTTCCCATGCTTGTTCGTTAGTTAAGTGGACCAACGTAACTTTAGACTGGTATTATTTTCACTAAATAAATATATGGCTATCGGCATTGGAATTTTTGAAGGGGAGAATTAGTGAATTAATTGTGATTAAAATGGTTTATCTTGGTCTTTTGAATGTGTATTAAATGGTAAATGTAAGAGTGTAGGGTGTTTAATTGTAAGGTGTTAAATCTGTTGTAAGGGTGTTTAAATCTATCTGCTAGGAGATTAAGATAATCTAATAAGTGCCTTGGATCTTGCTTAATGTTAGATAGCCAAGCTGCATATTCTGATGCGGAATGTTAACTACTTGCTGAGTTTGGTGATCTGTTGGGCAGCATCTTAGGCTAATTGTCCATGTCTTGGCCCAATAAACCTCTTAGGCCTATTCCAAAGGACCATTTGTCTTGTTGACTCTCATACGGGCTTAGTTAACTTGTCATTTGAGCTATCAGTAATTCTAGCCATTCACCAAGGGTTGACCAAGTTGACTTAACCCAATGTCCAGGACTATAATGTGGGAATATCTTCATGTAATCTGAAATATCAAGGGTCATGTCAAAATCTCCAGGAGAACCTTATTCTAACATTGATTATATGATATGTTTGTCTATCTTGGTTGATATTCGTTAGCAGATACGATTGCAGAAGAGAATATTCCTGCACATGAACTACAAGATGAGAGACAATCCTTCATTGCTCAGAACAGTTATTGATTGGAAGTGAAATACCTTCTCTAAATCTACAGAAGTTACAGAGAATCCTTTCTTTCCACTTTCAGTTGATATTTCAAGAACATAAACTCGTTAGGGCATTACTGCATCAGCATTTCCCTTCTATCTACATCAGCTGGTTCTAGGGAATACTCTGACCATGATGCAAAGACTGGGGTTTTCAGCTTTCATAACATTGATGATAATTGGTTTACTCTGAGTGGTGTCTTTTTCGGAAGGACTTAGAGATACCTCCTGCATGACAACTTCGTCCTCAATGTATTTTTGGTACGTTTTTAGTCTTTTAAGTCCGTTTTTAATGGAAAATGGTATGTGTAATTAAGCACATACCAGCTACTCATGCAAGAATTATGTCTGAATCTGAACCCGAGCCCACACAAAGAAGACAGTCTGAATTCGATGGCAGAACAAAATGTTCCCGCTCAACCACCGACAAGAACAGATGAGCAGATTGTACCTCGCTCTCAGTGGTTAATAATCGGGAAAAGCAACCTTCTTTTCAATGCTCAAAAGATTCAAAAGAACCCCATCTTTCAGATATCAGTGGACATCTTGAATAATACCAACTTCTTCCGAGCATTCACTGCCTCAGCAAGTGTTCCTGCTATCTACATGCAACAGTTCTGGAACACAATGAAATATGACGAGAAGACTGGGGTTTATAGTTGTCAAGTTGATGAACAATGGTTCGATCTAAGTGCTGATCTTCTCAGAAAGGCATTAGCAATTACTCCTGTCATCCCAGCTCACCCGTTTGAGTTACCTCTGTCTGGTAACACAGTGATTGATTTTGTTAATGAGTTGGGGTATCCTGAACTTGTCGAAGAAATTGTCTCCAATATACGGGTGAATCAACCAGTGCTTGACAGGAAAGACTTCTGGCAGTGACAAACCCAGACACCCAGTTCTGCAAATGCTGTGGGGAGTCGTCACTCAAACTAATGTTGATCATACAGAGCTGATATGGGAAGAATTTACTTAAGGGATCCAGACATTTTTCTCACACAAAGCAAGCCACAAAGCCAGTCTGAAGAACCCAAAGAAGAAAGTAACTTCTCTCCTCATCCCATATGGACGGTTTTCCAAGGTGATAATCTACTACTTGGCAAGCAATAACAACATCCATCGACGTCCTGATTCTGCTGTTCATCACACTGGAGATGATTATGTCTTAGGAAATTGTAGAATACTAGTAATCTAATGAATCAACCAAGAACAAGAAGTGAGATGTGGGTTGGATTGTTAGAGAAACTT
>BQNB010123184.1:0-20145 GCA_026074375.1 Tanacetum coccineum
TAGGCCTCATTTATCAAACAGAGCAATAACATGTCCCATGCAATCCAAGGAATTTTATTGGAATCCGACGAGCCACCCCAAAAGAACTTTCTTCTAATGCATTCGAGCTTAGTAAGAATACATTTAAGAGCCTTAAATATAGAAAAGTAGTAAACACCGAGCCTACCACCAAAAGAGAGCCACTTTGCTTTCCACATAGAAAGCCGTTTGTGGAATCTCTCAACGAGGGGGACCAATTAGCACTTCTTGACATGTTTGCTCCAATGGGGGGACCAAGGTAGTTGCAAGGAAAATGAGAGGGTTGACAACCAATTGTGGAAGCTAATGAGGTGAGCCCATTATTAGTGACGCCAACACCAAACAACTTGCTTTTGTTGAAATTAACCTTAAGCCCGAAAGCAAGATGAAAACAAGTAAGGATCCTTGACAAATTTTTAAAATTTATGACCATTCCCCCAAGATGATAGCATCGTCCACAAATTGAAGATGAGAAATATGAACTCTATTACTCCCCACATCAATGCCCCGAAAAAAGTGTCTTGATTTAGCTTCTTCAAGAACCATATTAAGAGCTTCAATTGCTAAAATAAAGAGAAATGGAGAAAGAGACCTTTTCGATCTTGAACTCTGAGGTAGGAGACCTGTTAACTAACACCGAGGCATAGGCCGAGTTAAGGCAAGCACTAATCCAATTCTTCCATTTGATGCTAATACCCATTTGGGTCATTATGGAGTCCAGGAATGACCAATCCAATGAGTCAAAAGCCTTTTCGAAATCAACATTGAGGAAGAACATCTTTCTTTTGGTAAGTTTCGCCCAAGAGATAATTTCATCTACAATAAGAGGACCATCAATAGTTTGACCCCCCTTTATAAAAGCCATTTGGACTTCACTAACAACCGATGAGATAACCTTAACAAGACGGTTAGCCAAAACTTTTGCAATGATCTTGTATTGACATCCTATGAGGCTAATAGGCCGATAATCATTAAAGCTAAGAGGCTCATCAACTTTTGTGACAAGAGCTATAAAAGAAGACTTACAACCTTTGGCAATAAAAGCCTTGATTTCAAATTCTTTGACATAAGAGATAATGTCGCTACTAAACACATCCCAACGTTTCTTTAAAAGCTTGAAAGTTAAGCCATCCGGTCCCGGAGCCTTTTCTCCCCAGCAACACCACACCGCGTCTTTATTTTTTGAGAGAAAGACTAAGGTCAAGATGAGGAAGACTCATCAAAAGATAGGACTTTAAAACGGTTGCTTGTGAAGGATGGTCTGGACACCTCGTTTTCATGGAACTTCGATTTGAAGTAATTGAAAATGTGATTCTTAACAAGGGGTGGTTCAGTAACCCACACACCTTGTATGTTAAGGCCATTTATTCTCGATCTGTTCCTTTTGCTATTAATGACTCCATGAAAGAATTTCGAATTCTCGTCCCCCTCCAAAGCCCATCTACACTTTGCTCTTTGTCGAAGATCCTTGAGGCGAAGATGATCGACATTTGAGAGGTCTTTAGATGTTTAAATTTGCAATTCAATGTCAACATCAGAAAGAGGGGCAGATTCAGCTCTCAAATCTATCTCACATACAGTTTGCTTTAGCTTCTTCAAGGTGTAATTTTCTTGGGCCTATGATGTTTTCCTCCACTGTTTTAAACAACTTTTGAGACCTTGAAGCTTTCGTTTAAATAAGGAGGCCTTACTGATGTTTGTACTGCCATTAGTAGCCCTACCATTAACAAGAGTGGCATGAAAGTCATCTATAAGCATCCACGAGTTAAAAAAAAACGAAAAGGTAGGGTCCCGGAGCATTCATTCAGGCACTTCATTTACCTTGAGATATTTTACGTTCAAGTTCTAGTGGGCTCTAAATTGACATAACAATTTCAATATAGGGGAACGTAAATGAAGAAATTCTAGATAATTATGAGGTGTCAAATAGGCTAAATAAGAAAACTAACATAAGTTATCCAAGACATGAAAATATCACCTATTCCATAGACATATAATCTGTAACAGCTGAGTTAAAAATGATATATTTCTAAATTAAGTGAGCATATTTTAATGTAATTGTAACTTGATGGTGATTTAGGTTCTTCTCATTGTAGATACGAGTTAGGGGTGTTATAAGGTTGGGTTAGGTTATCAGGTTTATCGGGGTAGTTGATTCGCGTTTTTGATTAGAAAAAGGTGACCCGCAACCCGACCCTATATGGGATCGGGTTAACGGGTTCGGGTTGTATCGGGTCAGGTTAATCGTGCTGGCCTTTTTATTTGTCTAAAACTTTTCCAACATAAACACTTACTATAAACATTTAAAATTTGATAGCCTAGCTATAGAAATGGAGAAAAAAAATAACAACAATTGGCGTAATACATGAAAACAAACTGTTAACCGTAGACAGTAACCACTTCTAGGATGTATGCCATGGTTTAATCTTGTTGCAAAAGTGAAAAATCAAGAAACTAAAGTAGTTAATATGCTCCATGTTCTTATAACATGAAAAAACCAAAGCATTTGAGATGCTAACAGTAACAACAATACATACCGGCTTCCATTTTCTATTACAAACAGCGACCTGAATCAATAAAAAGTTTAATTTTCTCAGCTAAGAAAGGTATTAACTATAATAAATCTTCACATGACATTATAATAACACGTTTACGAAAGGTCGATTCGTGTTCATAGTTATAATAACATAGTTCAACCTAATATAGTAAGTGTGACACAATGTTAATATGTTGAATATGGATTTCAAAAATTGTATCTCATGTATCTCAGCGGTATCATTTTTTTTTAGTTCTATCAGGTATATTTTAAACTAAACAAGACTAAAAAATGTATGATTGCTTAATGAGCTATTGAATGTGGACTAAACTACATGTAAAAATAACTTTTAAAGATATCGGGTTGACCCGATAAGATAAATAATACAACCCTAACCCGAACGGTCTCGGGTCAAAATAACCCGATAAGCTTTTTCAACCCGATTGAACCCGACCCTATTGACACCCTTAATCAGAGTAGGGTGCTGCTTTACTTATACCATAAATGCTTTTACAAGATCCTAATGAATAGGTGTATTGCATCACTTAACAAAGAAAACCAAATTTTGTTAATGTTTATGCTTTCTACCTCTATAATCAACTTGTAAATTATAAGAAGGTTATTATTTTTCAAAGAAAAGATAAAAGAATATGAAGTTGTTATCTTTTGTAAATTTCGTTTCCTTGAATTATGTACAAATATATTGTGAAATCCATCTATTTTTATGTCTTTGACCCTATGCGGTGGCTGAGTGGTCATTGAACCTTTAATTTACATTATCAGTATCGTGAGTTTGAGTTTTATCATTACCTATTGGGAGTTTGGGACTGTAGAGGATGTGCTTTTTAAGTTAAAAGTATAAAACCTAACATCTTTTTTTTTGGTTATGAAATTTTATTTTCATCTTACTATCATTACAATATGACCACAAACATTGATAACTATTAAAAACCATCCATAATAATTTGTAGATCTAAACCATGAAGGGATTGTAGGCCAATGTGAAGTCCGAAGGTAAAAGGCTTGGGGGTCCTACTAAATTAACACCAAAATCACACCAAATCCACTAAAACAAACACTAGTCCAAACCTTTTATATTTTATTGAGTAATACATTTTAAGAAAATCTTACAAATTTTTAAATTTACTTTTTGACCAATTACTTTCTCCAATATCATTTTTTCCTTTTCATTTTTCATATTTCTTTTTAATTTTTTCTTTGTTCCATATTTTTATTTGACACAAAATATCAATTTCCAATATAAAGTTACTCGTAGCATAAGTTTTTTCTTTTTTTGTTATTTTGAATCATTTTTTACCAAAATAAAATAAGTTAAGCGACTATGTAATTAGTTCAAACTAAACAATGTGCATTAGTTAAAAAAAACTATTTGCTTTTGTCATTGTGCAAAAAAAATTATTGTAAAAAGATTGCTGTATATTTGGTGAACTTTTCTTAAAAATTGTATTACGTGCATACGCAGGTTTGTTAAATACCGACTAAAAATACTCAGTTTTAAAAAAATGCATTTATTACTATTTATTTAGTATAAACACAAAAAGTGGATTTAATCAACCACACCCGTCAAGCAAATAAACAATGAAGGTCCACACAATATGTCATTTCAGTTGAGAAAAAAAACATCCAAAAACCTCAAGGGGACACTTTGTCCATAACAATGATGTGCAATCACACAAGTCTATGGTCGCACAAGACTAAGAATGTGAAAAACTCTTTTTTCGCTTGCTACGTTGTAGAGATAAGAAAAAACCAAATGAAAGTACTAAATAACTAGTTTTTGAAATATACTCTTTTATAGAATTTCCCTAAATTGTGACACATTAAATATATAGAATGTATAGGATTTTTATTGAATTATACTATGTACTACTTAGGAAATTGGATACAACATTATAGATAACCTTGAGCGATAGTTATGAAATAAAAAAAGATTGAATAGCCCTAAAATAATGCGAGTAAATATTAATAGTAATACATAATATTCACATCCACTAACCAAATAAAATATAAAACAATAAATAATTAATTAATACTAAAGTAAAAAGGAATAGAAAAAGGCACATCTGAGTTATCAACGAACCCACAACCATATGATTAATTATAAAAATTTTAAATGAAAGAGAAATTACAATGATTAATGATATCAGTTAGTGTATGATGTTTATGGATTTAATTGTTCATTTTAGCCTGAGTTTTGGGAATTAATTTATTTGCAACCAGGCATCAATGCATGTTTATTAATATAGCTGGGGCGATGATTTATTGGCAACCAGGCATGAATGCATGTTTATTAATATAGCTGTGATTAATATGTCTACTTGTGTGGTATGCGAAACCCTGGACACAGCAACGTTTGGGCGGCTTTCTGAAATTTGTGTAATGTATTGATATAACCTTCTCTTTTTTTATATTGCCCTCTTGTATTTTTTTTTTTGGTAAAGATTTCCCCGTTAAATTTATATTTATTTTTTTTCTAAATTGCTTATCTTTAAAAGATGACATTCAGTCCGACAAGTCTACCCAGAAAATCAATATTATAAGTTCACAAGCAAGCAGAGCACATAGGCTGAAAGCGTTCCCCTCCAACCTGCCTCTCTTACGCATATGAGGCATACATCCAATATCTCCCACTACCCAGGGGACCTAACAGCATATATTCATTTTTTCACTTGCCTCCTAAAATCGAAGCGGCCGGCACGTTTAAAAAAAGAATAATAAAGTAATTTTGATGGCAGTGCATTAAAAAATGTTAAATAATTTTATAGAGTTATTTAAATTAATTATTTTAAAAAAATATTTTTGATGTAATTTTTGTTGTATTATTATGATAATTGTTTGTTGTTTTTTGGATGAATTTGAATACGGGGCATAAAAGACTAAATGGCGGAGCAACAAACCTTTCTCACAAAACACATAAAAAGAAACACCCACCCAGACAGAAACTTATGACGAGAAAGAAGGAAGAGTTGATACCCACATACGAACACATCAAAACGAGCGCTATACACCTAACCCACAAACAAAACAGTACAACAAGTCAAACCACACAACGGAAAAAAGACACAACAACTACCCCGACACGAAAGCAACCAACCAAACCACCACCCAAAAGCCACATAACCACAACCCCAAAAAAGATCCCCTACGTACCCAACAAAATTAACCTATAAACAAAATACAAAACGAACCACATAACAAAACCCCAACCCCACACTACCACCACTAACCACACCCCATAACCGACAGAAACCACTCCCTATAAACGATACAAAAAGACCCAAAAATACCCTAACCACACATAAACACCCAAAACCACACCCAAACATAAGCCCCGGCAACATTAAATCCAAATAAAACACCACAAGATAAAGCACATCACAACCGCTTTAACCAGAACTTAAGAATCAAGTAAAATAGCAATACCAAACGGAACTTAAGTAAAAACAGCCCATATAAGCCAAAATCAAATAGCCAACGCTACCAACCAGCTAACACACACAAAACCACTTACCAGCAATAAACAGACAAGACCAATGCACCCACCAACAAAAAGTACAAACTCAATTCTTAACAAATCGAAACTAACAGAATAAGCTCTACATAATATACAAACAACGCCCAAAAAAACTACATAATACGTACCTACAATCGCCACGAAAGCGAAACCAACCACCTACCAACAAACAACCAGGACCGAACAGAAAAACCACCACACACCAACTGTCACCACACCAGACTAAATGCTCATAACAAACCAACTAATACAAACTCCAACCAAAGAGATACGAGACAAACCGAATACAAACTCCTCCCCAGTAAGACTACTTCAACCACTCAAAGCCCAATGAGTAAGAACCTGCACACAAACATCAACCAATCCACCAACAACAATGACCACCCAAGACAATAGTATAGCACCCACAATAAAACCACCCCCAAACCACGCCCCCAACCCCCAACAAAATAGAGAAACCAATAAATACCCCTATACACTTTGGAAACCAAATATCACAAGCCAAAATACAAACAACAACGCACAAACCATACACGAATACACAAAAAACAATCACAAAGAAATAAAAAAAGACAACCAATCACAGAGAAAATACCACCCACCAAGAAAACCTAACCAACTCATCCAACCCCACCAACACACAAACCCACACAACCGGATCATGAACCAAACGAACACTTACAATAGGAAAAACAACCTAAAAAAACTACACAGACAACCCACACCGAGATAAGTTTAAAACTACTCCTAACCACAGAGTATACCACAAACCAACAACATACCCACACCAACAAACCACTTCACAAAACCCAAACCCGATCACACAAACAAACTATCCCAACCCAAAGCAAACCAATATAATACAACACCAACAACCACAGATTCAGATACCACGAAAATATACATCCCACGGTTTGTGGGGAGATAGAGGGAACTACAAATCATCCCTCAACTACCCCACACAGAAAAGCGAGTCATTAAAAACGCCAAACTTAAAAGAAAACCAAAAACCAAACCACCCCATGCACACCTACCTAGAACTCAGACAAAAAACACATCAAAAACAACACACCAGCCACCCAGCACTTCGCTATAACAACAACACAAACCACATGCCCAAAACCTGACTCACTATTTAAACAAAACAAACAAAAAATATAAACACAACAAAATATTCCCTAAAGCACCATACAACCTATAATAAACAACACTTCTAAAAAAACATATACAACAAAAAGACTTAACAACCATTCAACCCAAACACACAAGAATCCGAACTGGAACAAACATACACTGCTACCAATTATATAAACCAAACAGAGCTTAAACAAATAGCAAAAGCATCTACGCACTACCCTAAACCACTATAAATATACACTCCCTGCAGATCCATCACAAAACCAAACCCAAACGGACACACAAAAAACAAAATCACGAATTGAGGCGCAATATACCAAACAACACCACAAGTGAGCAACCCACAGTGCCAACGACTAGACTAGTAGACAAAGATTACAAACACCATTAGCAATCTCGACTCAGATCACAAACAACACGATTCAAGACACGCAAAGTGCCACAAAAAAAACAAACCAACGCACCATCACAAAAAAGCAAAAACCCCACCAACATGCAAAACACCATGAACGACAATAAAACAAATCACAACAAAGACGAAATGTAACACCCCGACCAACCCCCTCCACCAACGAAGCCCGGATGTTCACTACCACCACACAATAAAGCCAAAATCTTAAATAAACCCAAGAACAAATAAAAGACACAGTAATATTCTACAAAAACATTTTCAACTCCCAATTTCTAGCATGAAGAGCGATCCCCAAAACAAATACCACAACATTCATTAACGAAAAACCAGAATATCAGACACTAAGAATAATTCCGAAAACACACTCGAAATAAAATTCCCTAATACAATAACCCCAAACAGAAACAACAAACCGCACAAAACACATCATAAACAGCCACCACACCCAGCAACCAAACACCATACACAAACAAGACAATCCAACCGTCTCCCAGATGCGAACTAAACAACCCCACAAACCCAGAATAAACCACACAAGTAATAGACTAGAAAAAACACGACACCACCGAACAATAACACAAACAACTACCAACAGAGTCCCCCAGACGTACCAAATAAGTCAAAACACCTACTTTAACCAATGAGCATACAAAACAAAATAGACTTCAAAGCCAAAATCAATACACAAAATATCTAACATCCCAACAAAGCATACCCAACACCACACGCGGCAACCAAAGCCCATACCACATCCCACAGGATGACAAAACCTTATACAACTAAACCTCCACGACAATACAAAGGAAACACAATATACGCAACACGAAGTAAATACGACACCAACCCAAGATCCAGACCAGAAATACAAAAGCATAGCAAAAAACGTACGAATACAAAAACCAAAAGATATAACCAACACCTTTCAGAACCTACCCACTAACTACTACCAAACCACAAGCAGAAACCACCAAGCGCCACAATAAATGTACAAACTACCAGTCGAGAAACAAATCCCTAACCAAAGATCAGAACCAAACACGCCATATAGCTCACACAACAGAATGAACAAAAAACCCCAACAACAAAACACGACCAAATAAAGAACACCAGACTACTAAAAACCTATAACACATAAAAACCCTGACACACACGATAAATGCATATAACCAACGTACGCCTAAGAGAAACAGAAATAAAAGCCTGCCCGTAGATACACAATACATAACCCAGAATGACTCAAAACGCACGAGAACAATCAATACAACAAAACTCCAACTAATAACCGTCCAAACAATAACACACTTAGCGCGTTCAACCACTATCTATCATATACCCACATATCAACAAAATAGTGCGCACCCAACCAAACTTGAATAAAGACAATATACAACAAGCAACAAACCTAAATGACGACAACTCATTTGGATAACGCAAAAACAAACCCAACGCACAAATCACCAATTTAGACCTCCTGTGTATCCAAGAGACCCCATCACAACAACTACGAATTCCCCTTTCAACGAACTTATACAACAATAACACAGACCCCAGAGCCACTATCCCCAACCACATTAAACACTCACTACACCCTACACCTAGAGACTAAACGAAACACATCATCTTGTTACAAGATGTCAATCGCCCTCCACACCGCCCAAAAACATAAACCAAGCAGCACAAAAGAGCAGCCAGAAATTATGCATTAACGCCAAGAACCAAAAAATGAACCCACACTATCCATAGTTTAACTCCCAAAACTCACCTCCACAATAATCACATATTAATCAATACGAACCAAATGACTACTATGAACAAGAAGAGAACCTCAAACCACCAAAACCGACAACACAATTATTAACAACATTAAACTAGGACCTCAACAGTCACCAACCAAAGCAACACCCAAACACAACCCCAACACCAAATGAATAAAACGACGCCCCACCAACTCACTAATAGTATCAAACCAAAAAGAAGCCCCTCGAAAGCAAACCTAACACACATCGCTAACAACCAAACAAACACGTATTACAATGAATCAACCATGAAACACTCACAAAACAATCCCAAGACCGCACCCCACCCTGCACGAGCAATCCAGACACCACAGCATCCAACCTACATGCCTATTATACCCTCACTATCCTACAAAACCACAGCCCAATGCCAGCTGCATACTAGTCAAACCAAGTACACCCTGTTGAAAATTCCCGAACGCATGAACAATCATCAGGCAAGCATTTCACACACCTCACAGAAAAACCAAATCACATGAACAAGCTCCCACCAAAACTACAGCCCAGCGCGACCCGAGTCATAAAATAACTCGAACCAACAAAAGTGACTACAAAGTCCAACCAAGCCACACATCCAAAACGAAAAAAACCGGACCACCCCCAGTAGTACTATCACCTAAAAAAGACACCCAAAAAACTCAACCCCCACCCTCCCCACAAATCTCCTGATCTACCCAAAAATCAACAGACCAATCAAAAAAAACTCAGAACTAGCCATAAAAAGATACCCACAAAACAAGGGCACCCAATACTGGCAGAACCAGGCACAAAAACAAAAACAATGAAAACCGCTAGCACCGAACTCCACAGACAATGATATAATAAAAAAAGACAAGAACCACCACAAAAAATTTCCCCATGTTCTGAACATCAACCCACGACCGAACATGGAGGAGAAATACTCCTACTAAATGCACAAACCACATAACAGTTACCAAAACACATCCAGCCCCCGGAACAAAACGATACAACCACACCTAAACATCATAATCAAAACACTCAACTAAGCCTGTTCACCAAAAAGCTTAAACACAACCCCAACCCACACACGCACAAATCATAAGAAACAAAAACAAAAACACACTTTCACCACAACCCAAGCCGAACCCGATCCCCAACTACAGAACTACCAAAACCCTCACACCGAACCATCAAACCACACTCACCCTCCAGAAACAACACCAAAAATCACCAAACCAACTACCCCTCATGAACCAACTAGACAGCCAAACAGCGACCCTGAGTTTTCCACCCCACCCACACTCACCATGCCAACCACCCAAACCTTTCTAACTAACAAAACCCCACCAACGACACTCCTAAAACAACCAAAACAAAAAATATACATGCACTGCAAACAAACAGAACAACGACGAACACCGAATCATAACCCAAACCAAAAATAAAGCTAATACACATAACAATACCCTACAACTATCCACGAAAGGTAAACCAAAAGAATAATAACAGACCCACACTACACAGGCCCGGATCAAAGCACCCACCAAAAAGATGCATGCCACATAACAAATAACTTCTACCGACCAGAACGCACGAACCAAAAAAACACGCATAAACGCACACACACTCCAAACACCCACAAGAACCAAACTCAATAAGTACTACAACAAAAAATAGCCCCAACAAATTACCCTACCCCTAACCTCTTATTAATACTTACCTCTAAACACCAAACACCCAGATCGCCAACCAAAAAACGAACACCATAGAAAGTTCAACTCCTAACTCCACTACTTCAACTATAATACCCACTACAACTAACCAGACGACAACCACCGGAAGGACGCAACGAAATTAGTCGAAGAACACTAAAATCCAAACGACCCAACACAACAAAGAAAATAACCATAACCCCATCCGACAGCGAATTAACCATATAAGCACCTCGGACCCCGATCATCAACACCATCGACAATCATGACACATGATCACTCCAGTACACAGCAAATGACTAACACTAACGCAACTAAAGCCCAGCACAAATCTTGAAAACGACACACAAGAACACCCACCCGAATACCAAAACACACAAAAACCCATGATCGACACCCACAAAAGAAATATGCTACAAATTTTAAAACCCCAAATACCAAAAAAACCAACAAACAATCGAGAAACACTTCGACACCTCAAACCCCCCCCCAAATACAGATCCCATTCAAACAGACAAGACCATACATCAAGAATCCTCAGCAAAACACAAAAGAAATTTTCCAACCCAAACCCCCCATAAAAAAAGATAAACACCACGCAGGGCCCCATAAAAAAACAGCCAAGCCCCACCCCGGCACGTCCAATCACTTCATCGTGATTTTGTGGCATAAGTGCACAATCCACCCATAAAGTGAGAAACTCACAACACAAAAGTAATCGCAACATTCAAATGAAATGCAACCGGAAAGATTAACACCCAAATATAGAACAAAGATAGACCACTTGAAAATATCATAACAGATTGAATTAAACAACACAAGAGAACCCCAACAAGCCCTACCCAAGTCAACAGCGAAACTTAATCCCAACCAAGACACGAAGCAGACTGTATATACCTGCACGAAGCATCCCCAGACGAACCACAAAAATCATTATAAAATTGACCATAAAGTGGGTGGGGTGCACCCACCCGATAACCCAACCCACTTCAAACACATTCCAAACGCAGACTAAAATAGGATTTCTAAGCACGGACCCACCGTGTAAGAGACACACCGTAACTCAATTATCAATATTTGACTAGAGCCTACCTGTAACCACGTCTCCCTAAGACGCTAGAAAATACAAACGATGCTAGGCACCAACATTAGGAGAGACAGCTGCTAGCCTCTTACCATAATTATAGCAGACGCAACTTTAAGTATTTAGCGCCTTTTAGTGGAAGCACCGCAATAGACATAAACTAGGACGTTTAAGTAATCCCACGGTCCGAAATCTATACTAAGGCTTGAAGATTAACTTTCCAGATGCATAATCTACACCCCACGACTAACAACACCACAAAGTACAATACAAAATAGTACCAAAACCAACATCCAAGAAAGTCTCGCAACCACCAAAAAATACAACACCAGATAGTGAAAAGTAAAAAAAGCCCATTATTTACCGGCCCTTAAGAGAAAACAAACCCCGTGACAAAACTAATCGCCCTGTTACAATACAACAGAAAGTACTATACAACACAGGCCAATGACAAAAGCCAAGAATCCCACCGACTCATAACACATGATGATTAGATCATGTCCCCAAAAACCATCAACGGGAAAAAAGAAAAAAATGGTTCCCACCCAACCGAATGAAAAAAGCAGTCATCCCATACTATGCAAGAGTACTACTCGATATCCGTTAGACAAATCCCCAGAAATATCAACACAGTAAACACAAAACACCAAAGAGTCACAGCCACCCCCTTGTCGTACCTACACCCAAATTGAAGAACATCCATCCAAGTAACAACCAAGAAAGATCTAGGTACGAACCAAGAACGTTGGAAGAGTGTTATCTGCTTTTAAACCAGTGCCGCCTGAGACCAAACTACATAGCCTAAAAACCTACAAAAGCGAGGCAAAAAGACTGCTTGTCGATATCCGACAATTTACAACTACACGCCTAAAGAGACACACATTTAGTATAGCCACCTTCAAATCCGTCTACTAGCATAACATGGTCACCCAACCATCACTAAATCCATCCTCCGTTACGAGGATAGGAAACAAACATAGCAAACCACCATAACCAACCGCAAAAAAAAACATCGCTAACTCACAACATAAGCATACAAAACATCACTAATATACCCAATTCGTACAACCCACCCTACAAAAACAATACCCGGAAAAACAAATAAACATCATATATACAACTTCTCTCAACAAAGCAAAACGACCGCATAACCCATAACCAAACCAAACCACAGGATGCTCTATAACAAAATCACACCATAAATGCAAAAATACAATACCGCAGTACAAAGTATAGAACCCCACCCAATCCCGAAACATCACCAACATCCACACAAGTAAGTCACAACATAACCAATCAACAATAAGCACACCCTCCCACAACCCCAACTACTAAATGAAAAACATAATCAAACATAAACAATCAAACAATAACAATATCGCTCTAAGAAACCAAGGAAGAACACCACCCATTCCACGCTACCAAAATAACAAAAACCCACACAACTCAACAAAAAAAACCCACACATAACAAACCCCCAAAACACCACTTCTCCCAGTGACCATTTTAATTTAACACCGCCGATACCAGAACCACAGAAATTAACAACGCAAACGTGACAATCGCAAGAATTACAGCAACCAATAAAATAACCCATACTAATAGAATAACCACCACTCTCCCGACCCCACACCACACACACCGTCCACATCAAAAACCGAATCGTAATAGTGACGAGCGCCCCACACAGACACCTTTGAGATGGCAGCGCCCAGATTAAAACAAAGAAAACATACACTTAAACGATAATATCACAAAATTACCAACCAACACATTAAATCAATTCCACCAAAAAAAACCTCCCCTAAACCCCCCATAGCAACAAACAGCAATACTAATCCACAAAACCCAACGAATGAATCATAGTAAAAACCACCCATGCAAGAATATCAACAGAAATACACCATACAAACCCCGAGATCCTTAACCCAAACCATATTGAAAATGCTCACATAAGACAGAACAGAATAAACACAGAACATAAATCCAAATAACAGTAAGCGATCGTAACATATCGCCAAGTTGCCAGAACTCCACTACCAAAACCAATCTAAATAATGGACACCACTAAAAACCCCACCCACCCAACACAATAGAACAACGCAGACACCGAATCAATCCAAGCAAACAATAACCCAAAACACACAAGTTTAACCACCAAACACTCGACAAAAATTATCAAGAACCACACAACACAACCCAAAATAACCCCAGATCCCCTCCCAATTAAAAACCTCAGACACCTAAAAAGACAAAACCCCGCTCATGGATACCATAAAATTAAATAAATCAAAAAAACCAAAAAATACACCCACCGCTCCAGTCAACCCAGCGCACGATCAATAACCACGCCGAACTCAATACACCCAACCCACACAAACAAATCAAAAAAAAAAACACAAAACCCATGAATACAATCAGAATCAACAAGAACACCGACCACAGGTAGACACCAAAATTCATCAGCTATACCCACCCCTTCGACAACTAACACAAATTACAGCAGAATCCAATCACTACAAACAAGCATACCACCTCAGTTGTCCACATTTGTTCATCCCGTAACAGATGCAACACCAGCACCCCACAAAACAACCGTTATTATAATAAATACGCGTTAAATCCTCCCGTCTACCAAATAACAGACTCTACCCTGACGCGATCACAAAAATCAACTACAACCCCATTACCTATAAAAAAAAAAACGCCCAATATAACAACGACGCAGAAAACCAAGTAATTAAAACCAAAATGACCTACAACCAAATAGCATTCAGCACATCTAATACACCCTACCCACAGAAGAATAACAAACACCAAGGACAAAAACAGCCACAAAACACCCAACAGTTAAACAAATACACTAAAAATACAAATGTAAAAACGCAAGCCCACCCAACAAAACATAAACACCTCAACCAACAGCCATTAGCTCCATACCACAACACACCCCAAAGCAACTGGAAAGATAGCACGTAGCCAAATAAAATAAAATTACCCCAACACAAAACACTAACTATAGCGAACCACAAAACCCACCATCCCAATAAAAAACAACCTCACAAAAAACAAACCGTCACCTCAACAAAAACATACCCCATATACACTAAAACTACCTCAAACAAACCAACAGAGATTCGCATCTACCAACTATATACAACCAACAACCTATTACAAACGACTCGACCAAAACGTCCGTAAAAACGCCCCAACGAGACATTACATAAATAACACACAAAACTTTCGACTATATAAATTAGCTAACACCATCCATAAAAAAAACCTTACCCCTCAAACCAACCTGCCGCACATAATGCATAGATAAGCACCACGAACAAATATCACAAACCAAATTTGAATGACCCTCAGCAAAACCACACACCAGCCCCCTTAATTCACCCAAATACAACAAAAATACGAGCCACAAGAAAAATCAAACCAAGTCCACCACGTTACTAGACCTCAACTTTGAAAACTAACAAACCAATACCCCACACCAGAACCACTTATCGCACATCCACATAATGGCAACCTCCCCCCTATAGTCGCCGACAGTCACCACAACCGTAACACAAATAAAAACCTACACCAACAATATAAATTCTAAAAAAGACACAAAACTGATCCAGGACCGAGTTAAAACGAACAAACCGAGATACAATCTTCCAACCCACTCCGCCAACAGATTACCACGAATCAACGCTCCAACCATTCCAACAGAAACGCCCCCCCACCTCTCACACACTCATTACCCTCCCAAACTATCGTTGCAGTAAAACACACACACAACTATCACACAACACCCGCACTATAACAAAAACAACTGAGATAAAGTACCTCCAAGTCACAATGAAAATCCACGACCACACAAACCAAATCCAAAAAAAAACTTACATTAAGCCCAACATACAACCGTACCACCTCGAGCAAAGAGATACGAACGAAAACTCGATACAAAAATTGAACACGAGACTGACACACCTTCACAACAGGCTACACCACCAGCACGCAGAGGTCACCCCTCAAACCCCAACATTGACCACGATGCCCAACCAAAAGAGAGCATTTTCATTCTTATAACACCACTCACCAGGCCCTATATCAACACCCCAGAACAAGACGCCACGAAGAACCGCAAAAAGGAACACCACAACACACAAACCCACACACAACTCAAAAGCACAAACGAAAGAAGAAGAAACAGCTAAATCAACAACCCACAAAGGCTGCATTTAAACATAAAAGGCAAATAACAAGAAACGAAAGCCAAGACAACCCTAGACAGCCCACTATTAAGACACCTATCAAATAAAGGAAAAAACAAACAAAATTGGTCCAGAATAACGGTCCAAGAAACTTTCCAAAAAACAAGACCATAAACCCTCCAAACGAGCCACACCCACACAAGACAAAAAAACAATAGAACCACAAAGACCATATAACAAGAAGTAACACGACTCCAAAAAGCAAAGACCCGTACCCAAAATCACAACCACTAAACACAATAAAAACGAACACCATCACACAACACAACCGCTACTCACATGTAACGAAGAAAGACCAAAACACGAATATGACAATACATACCAAAAACACACCGACAACTGCCACACACAAAAACAACACACAGGAAGAACAATAAGAAAACTCACAATCCCACCGACCAATACTTCAAACCAACCACAAAAACTAAACCAACGAAGACCCTACATGTCGGAAACCACAAAAAAACCGTCGGAACAACATAAAGCATACTCAAGTGAAATCCAGCTCAAAGCAACTACAATAACCCCATAACAAAATGACAATTACTCCTCCCCCGACTCCTACAAACTCACCTAAGAATAAAAGCGAGCATACTAACGAGCAACACCAACAAACCAGCTCTACCATATAACACACAATACTCAAGTCCCGACAACAAATCCCCCCCCCCACCCATACACAAAGCCATACGTAGAACAGAAGCCCAGACTACCGAAAAACGAACACAACCAACACACACACAAACCCCCGCTCAACCCACCTCCAAACAGCTTGTACCTGAACGCATCGAGCAACCACTAAAACTTAGACCAAATAAGGTAAAACCCCAAGAACAAAAAGAAACAAAGTAACAACCAGCATAACCAAAAAACCCAAAACCAAACAACCACATAAACTAAAAGCGCCAACCGCAAGAAAATACGAACAAAAACAATCCAACAACTTCACAAAACCCCCCCCAAATCAAACGCAACCAAACTAACATAAAATAAAACAAATTCCAGTAAGGCCAAGATCGAATCAATAACATTGGAACCTACGAAAAAAACATAATACGAAACAAACCCAAAACCCCAATAATACGTCCAATCCACAAAAGCCACATAACAAACAATTCCCGAAACTAAATCACAGCCAAACACATACAAAGCAAATTACAAAACACAACGACAAAATAAATTTCATCCAACCACCCGACGCATTAGTCGTTAATACGACGAAAACACAAAGCGCCACACACCATACGACACAATACTGCCTAAATTGCATTACAACAACGAAATTTAAAAGTAATAACGCCGGCACAAAATGCAAACCCCAACCAAAACATTAAAACAGATTTGTCACCAGCATAGTCCTTATCACCAATCATGCATGCCCACCAGCGCACCAAACACCCAACCTAACGAAAAAAACCCAGTACGAGACCTAAACACCAAACAAGCCACGCCCAGCCCGAAGCATGATCCCGCACAAATTCCAAGCCACAATACAAAGATCCCATTAAAACCACATGATACCATATTCTCCAGCATATTGGAATAGTTGAGATTGCCATCTATTTATACACATTCATATGCATATGGTGTAATGGTGCAATCAATGTCAATTAATGCCTTAATAATGATTCATTAATTTTCTGTTATAAACCTTTGAGTCAAATAATAACCGCCAATTAAATTGTCAATTAATGACCCATTAATTTACAGTTATAAACCTTTGAAACAAATAATAACAGCCAATTCAATTGTCAATTAAGGACACATTAATTTGCAGTTACCAAACGAGCTCGTAACTGACATTTAACCATTTTTCTTCATTCCAACTTTCCTTCTTTGAGACTCGATATCTCATTCACACTAACTCTGTTTTGGACATATACTGTCTCGACCTGGCCTTACATTTAATAATTATATTTACTAATAATTATCTATGTCCAAAGTTAGTGAAAACACATTTTCCACTAAAATTTTCCAACAATGTGTTCATTTAGCCTAAGGTTTTGGGGATAATTTATTTGCAACCAGGCATCAATGCATGTTTATTAATATAGCTGGGGTGAATTAATGTCTACTTTGTGTATGGAAATCCAGGACACAGCAACGAGTGGGCGGCTTCGTAAGGTGGGGTAAGTATTATAAACCGTTCTCTTTTTTATATTCTATGTATTCTTTTTTTGGGTAAAGGGTTTCCCCGGTAAATTTATATTTTATTTTTTCTCATTTGCTTATCTTTATATGATAAATTTGTCAGCACGACAAGTCGTCAGAAAATCAATATGCTACTACACAGCATGCTGAGCACAAGGCTGAAGCGTCTCCAACCTGCCTCTTCTTAAGCATATTAGGCATACATCAATATCTCCCACTCCCAGGTACCTAACACATTTATTCATTTTTTCACTTTCCTAAATCGAAGCTGCCGCAGGTTAATAAAAGAATTATAAAGTAATTTTATGGTAGTGCATATATACCTGAGTGTAGGATTTACCATGTGAGAGTTTCCTATTTTGGCATGTATAATAAGGAAGGAACTTGATAACTAGAGTTGACTAGTTGAGTCACGTTACTGTTACTAATAAGGGGTTCGTTAAGTTTTGTTTTAATCAAGAAAGTGATTAGAATGTTACGAATAAATTGATGGTAACTTGTCTGTTCAGCCCCATAAGCATCTGGTGATCTTTGATCAATTTTATTCATACTCCCTATCTCAGATTTAGAAACATTTGGCTTTTTTTTATTCCAGAATTGTACAACACAATTGAAAAATCAATCAAGATAATGGACTTATTTGAGCAAATTGATGAAGAAACAGGACAGAACATATTAGAAAAACTTAAAATAAAATTCTATATCAAAGTACAATATACATGATAATAGTGTGACTTTATTCCAAGTTTAGCGTCAGAAAGATAGTGTAGTTACTTTCAGTATTAGCATTGTTCTTTTTGGTTATTAGTTAGTGACTAAAGTATGAAAGGAGTAAATTATTCAGGGGCTTTTCAAATTGAATCAATTGCAGTTATGTACTTGGTCTTTGTAACAATATTGTTTCTGATTTGTGTCTGTTGTAGGGAGATTTGTAATGGAGATTTGTAATGGTCTTTGTGATTTTGCATACAGGTCAAAATCACTGCACCCCGGTTGTGATTTCCTACTTTTCGCATGCGAGACATCTTTTGATGTTTATATGTCAATTCCGAGTTTGTTGTAAACTAAATACTCAAAACTATCGATGGTACTTAAGAAGAATTTTCAATTTTACTAAACTTGCTGTCGCTAAGATGTTGATTTAGCGTTATTAGTGTATGGAAACCTTCAAATCATAACTTGGCTGCTTCTTTTTTTTTTCTTTTCTTAAGGAACTTAATTTGACGTAATGTTTCTGCTCGTCTTTTATAAAAGTTGCATTGAAATATTCTACTTGGTTGTAAATACCATTCATGGAGTTCCAATTCCAATATTACACGTGTTTTTATGTTTACTAATTTCATAGTAAAATTGATTTTATACTAATTTTATGTCTTGATTGTATCTGCTTTGCATGTGTTGCGGTTGGATTAGTTTCTTTTAGTTTTGGAAAAATTGTTAATGGTAAATGTATATTGGGCTGTCACTACAAGAAAAAGTAGAACAGGTGACGGAGTTTTCCCGGGCGACATTTGTCGCCCGGGAAAGCTCGCTAAACG
>BQNB010123185.1:8004-20145 GCA_026074375.1 Tanacetum coccineum
AACACTACTCTAATCCCTGTGGAACGACCTGGCGTTACCTAAAAAGATTATACTACATACGTGGGTTATACTTTTACCCGTGTGTTTCCATATAATTATCCAGTCTTATAAATTTAAAGTTTTTGAAACACATCAGCAGTGATGAAGCTGTAATCACCCCAAACACTGAAAGAAGCTCAAAGCCTAAATGGAAAGCTGGCAAGTCTAAACAGATTCCTATCCAAGTCTGCGGAAAAGTCACTCCCCTTCTTCAAGACTCTCAAAAGATGTGTAAAAAAGCGACTTCCAATGGACACCAGAAGCGGAAAAAGCATTTCAAAACATGAACAAATGCATAGCGGAATTGCCAATGGTAACCACACCGAAACCCAGAGAAGAACTGATAATGTATCTCTGCACAGCTAGAGAGGCGATAAGCGCAGTCCTTCTGACAGAAAAGGACTCGCGGAAAATACCAATTTATTTCGTTAGCCGCGCCTTGCAAGCTCCAGAGATAAACTACAATTCAATGGAAAAAGTGGTTTTAGCATTAGTGCACGCTACAAGAAGGCTGAGGATGTATTTCAAAGCACATCTGGTAGCGGTAGTCATAGACCAGCCCATAAAACAGATCCTGTCACGGTCCAAAAATACTAGGAGAATGTTAAAATGGAAATTTAAGCTCAAAGCATTTGACATCACATGTAGGCCAAGGACATCAATCCGCGGCCAAATCTTAGCTGACTTCATAGCCAAAAAACCAGATGAGGGAGGATCCTCGATGAAAGTACAAACTAAAGAAACAGTCCCTAAGCTATGGGTCCTATTCACGGACGGATCATCATGCTTAGAGGGGTCAGGAGCCAGACTTATCCTCACAAGCCCAGAGAGCGAAGAGTTCACCTACGTACTAAGATTCGAATTTGACGCATCTAACAACGAGGCGGAATACGAAGCCCTAGTAGCTGGCTTGCGGATAGCAGAACAAATGGGTGTAAAAAACCTAATAGCCAAAGTGGATTCCCTCCTCGTAGCAAGCCAAATCAATGGGTTGTATGAAGCAAAAGAACAAAGCATAAACCAGTACTTAGAAAATACCAGAACACTGATTGGCGGCTTCAAAAAATTCTCAATTGAGCAGGTGCCCAGAGTGAAAACAAAAAAGCGGACGCGTTGAGCAAAATCGCGTCCACAAGCTTCGACCACCTCACCAAGCAAGTCCTGGTAGAAACACTCAAAAGAAAGTCAATAGAAGAAAGGGAAATCCTAGCAATAGTGGAAGAAGAGGAGTACTGCTGGATGACACCGCTGGTCGAATACCTTACAGAGGGTACCCTACCAACAGAAACAAAAAAGGCACGCGCGATCAAGATCAAGGCAAGGCAATACACCATGATTAACGGAGTCTTATACAGAATGTCATTCCTGGAACCATGGTTGCGATGCTTCGGTCCAACGCAAGCGAAATATGTAGTTAAAGAAATACATGAGGGATCATACAACATGCATTCTGGCCCAAGGTTCGTGGTGGCGAAGGTAATCAGATCTAAATATTACTGGCCGATAATGCACAAAGACGCATGGAACATCATCAGAGCATGTAACGACTGCCAGACCCACCGACCAGTCCCTAGGAATCCGCAGCAAAAGCTTACGCCAATAACTTCTCCGTGGCCATTCCACAAGTGGGGAATCGACATCTCAGGCCCATTCCCAGAAGGGCAAGGGAAGGTGAAGTTCTTGATCATAGCCATCAACTACTTTACAAAGTAGATCGAAGCAAAGCCAGTAGCAACGATAACGGGAAACCAAGTCAAGAAATTTGTATGGGACAATATTGTGTATAGATTCGGGCTTCCAGGAGAAATCATACCCTACAACGGAAAGCAGTTCAGAGATAATCCATTCAAGGACTAGTGTGAGAAGCTGAATATCAAGCAAAGGTTTGCATCCGTCAAGCACCCACAAACTAACGGCCAAGTAGAAAGAGCAAACCGCTGCCTAGGAGAAGGAATAAAAGCTAGATTGGGTGAAGACAACATAAATTGGGTTGAAGAAGTGCCACACTTATTATGGGTGCACCGCATAATGATTAAAACAAGCAATGGGGATACCTCATTCTCTCTCACATATGGTACCGAGGCCGTAATACCAGTCGAGATAAGGATGCCCTTAATAAGATGTGCGGAAGTGATCCAGGTTGAGAACGATGAAGAACTGCTCCTGAACTTGGACATCCTTGAAGAAAGAAGGGAAAAGGCAGCGGTCCGGGAGGCCAAAAACAAAGCCATAATGGCAAAGTACTACAATGCAAAAGTCCGTAGCACAAGCTTCCGCCCGGGAGATTTTGTCTACCGTAGCAACAAAGCAAGTCGTGCCAAAGAAAGCAGAAAGTTGGGCCCAAAGAGGGAAGGACCATACGAAGTGGTAAAAGCACTTAGGAAGGGAGCATGCAAGCTCAGGAACGGAAGCAGAGATATACTCCTGCGCACGTGGAACGTTCAAGACTTAAAAATGTTATCTTTAAATTCCTATCATGTAAGTACCCTCGCCAATGTAAAACCGCACTAGCGGTTGGGGTAATTTTCATTTAGTATTATGTAATGACCTATTTTAAAATTATTAAATGCCATGTGAAGCCTAGCTACCTTCATAAATTTTCCAAGAAAACTTGTCATATTTTATGCATACGGTAAGACACGCACACATGCACATAAACACACGTGTCAGGGGAACGAGTACGGCCTCATAATTAACTCTATTTGTTCAAAAAGCAAATAAGGACAAGTAACCTAAAAATCAGCTCAATAAACGTAAGCGGATTGCAAGCCCAGTACAATAGCCAAACAAGCGATAACTAAACAAGACTATAAAAAAAGATAGCAATTTCACTTAACAAAGACTATTACAAAAAATAGCAACTTTATTTAACAACGTTTATAACAGTAGCTCGGCACAGGCGGTCCGCGTAAGCAAAACGACAAAGTTAACATGCTTAGCACTAAGATTTATGAACCTACTGCATACAAGATCAGCACGCAGCTACAGGCGGCCACATGCAAGTCGCCAAAATAGATAGTTGTTGAGACAAGCTTCACAAGATAGTTGAGGTACGAAGCACCATAGTCAAAATGGGACCAAATACCACAAGCTAAAAACATCAAACGTCACTAGGTTTATCCAAAATAGAAGTATCAAACATATCATCATGTGGTTGGGTAATAGGGGGCTGATTAGCGGGGCCTTCATCACTGGCCAGGACTAAGGTAGAAACCTGATAATCTGTGACGCCAAGGGAAGTAACGAGGGGAACGTGAGCCAGAATCCTCACCTAAGTAGAGCTTGAAGCAGACATAACCTCTCCTCGCAGCGGATGAATCGGGTAGAATGGCATCAGATAATAGCATCTCGCGCTCTATGGAACCGGACTCAGAGTAAACAGGTACAACGACTTGATCAATAA
This sequence comes from Tanacetum coccineum, assembly GCA_026074375.1. Lineage (NCBI taxonomy): Eukaryota > Viridiplantae > Streptophyta > Magnoliopsida > Asterales > Asteraceae > Tanacetum > Tanacetum coccineum. Next base: position 11,447 of record BQNB010123185.1, read on the forward strand.
AGGGTTGAAACCGGGCAAACTCAAGAGCAGCGTCCCTGTTACCTTGGTCATCCTTCAAAATAAGGGCAAACATTATCTGCACAAGAGGAGAATCCTTAAGCTACTCCAGTCATACAACAGGGAACGATACGCCCCTCAAATTTGGAAACCCAGCAAAGCACATACCTTCCCTCAACTTTTTGGGTCATAGCTTTCAACCTGGTTAGGGGACTACTGCCTTGCCATGAACAATCCCAGCCTCTAAACCTTGCTGAATACCCTTATTAATGGCCATTGAGATAACCTTACCCAGGGCGGAATGACACTCAACGGAGCGTGCACACTTGTATACAACCAAGCGGAAACCGTGCCCAACAACCCATCTTCGACCAGCAATAGCGGTCAACATATGTGGATATAAATCATTATCCATGTCGCGTCGCATGTCAGCAATACGGGTGTTTAGCTCTGCTGTCCGCTTCGTAAAACGCCGTTCCGCCGCGTCTTGTTGCATTACAAATTCCTCCCACATCTTACCCTCACCCACAACCTGACTTTTCAAACTATCATGTTCCGACTGCACGACAGAAACCCTCTTTAATAAACCAGCATTCTGTCAAACCAGCAACCTCACCAGACTTCACAACAACCAGTGCCTCTAAGTTAGATACGTGCTTATGAAGCTCCTCTACCTCCGCATCCTTAGACTCTAACCTCTCTAACTTAACCTTCAAATCAGCAACCTCTGCATCCCTCTGCTGAACAACCGCAGCACTGTCAAAAAACTTCTTCTCAAATTTTTCCATGACATAATCTCATGCTCATAGCGCAAACGCAATTCGGAAATCATACAAACATGCTGGGCCGAGTTAATGTTAACAGAATCAAGAAAAGCGACATCATGCTGATTGCGAATAGCGGCCCAGTAACCAGGAGGAGTAACATGGTCAAGAAGATTCTGGCAGATGGCAGGGTTGTCTATCTGGGCATTATTAGCGACATTCCAGTTAGGAACATACACATTCATAGCAGTAGCAGAGTCAACAATTTGAGACTCGTAGAAATCATCAACAGAGGAACCATGGCTAGGTGTGACGGACAACGTACCGGTCTCAAACTCAGGAGTGGACGCAGGATGACCATCACTCGCAGACTCAGCCGTAAGCAAGCTAACACCAGCTGGAGAAGAATAAACATGCGGAACAACCAGGGAAGCAGCGGGAATGCCAGTATCCACAGAACTAGAAAAAAAATAATGAGATCAGTGGGAGGACGCGTCCTTACATTGTCATGGAAAGCGTCCTCAAGTGCATGCTCCAGAGTAGGGGTAACAGAAGAAGAAGTAATATCCTCTGTTGCAGCAGCAACAGACCCAGAGCCAGCATCAGCCTGCTCACCCTGCCTAATGAGCCTCTGCAGAGTAGTAGGAGACTTGCCGGCAGTACGGGGTCGGGGCTCAGAGATAACAATACCCTCGGTCTACGCCTTTTTTACAGGTGGCGACCCAGAAACAAACGCCGCCCTTTTTTTCCTCTTGCCAGAATTAACATTCAACTCATCTTGAATGTTGTGATCAACAAGGCTGACAGTTTGCGCAGAAGGGGAGATAACCCTATCCTCAGTCTTAGTGATCAGCGGAACTTCATTCTTAGCAAGAGTCCGATCCTCAACCTTCACCTTGAAAGGATCGGCAGACTTAACAAAATCAAGCAAACCCATTTCTGCAACAAACAATAATATTTATCAGAGTATGAGAACACAGGGACAAACAAACTTTACCCTACATGTATATATAGGGACAAGGTACCTACCTTCATCATTATCATGCAACAAAGTAAGGCGGACATCAGTGTCAGTAAATGAACGACTAAGACCCACAAAACACAAGAAGGTCCTAGGGTATTTCCTAATAAGGGTACGGTTCTCGTTCAACAACTCCACACAAGGTAGATCCACAGCCTCATCCACCGGAAGCGGATCCTTCACAACAGAGGTACCGCTAAACCATAAAAAGGATTGCGGACAAACTGAAGCATCGATCTAGAAAAAATGGTTGTTCCAGTTCTTTAGGGAGTCAAATTTCTTTGAGTAACAACAACGGTCGGCTGCACCTCCCTCCCTGCTTAGAAAAAGACAACCATCCGTTGATAATGGAATTAACATAAAAGCGGCGGAAGGTACCCACGGTGGGAATACGACCAAGGGTGCGACACATAATCTCAAAATGACTCACCTTCCCAGCGCCAATCACAGACAACAGAGAAAGGTGAATCTGGTAGTACTCAAGTATGCAGAGCAAGAACTTCGACAACGGAACCCGATAGTTGGCAAATTCAATAAAACGGGTGTACATACCAATCTTTCCCTCCGGACTATCCTTGATTGTAGAATTCCGGTCGGGCAACTCTGGCCGCAACTCGGCCGGAATGTTAAAAACAGAACAATGGTGGTCTAACTCCCTTTGGGTTAACACGGAAGTGACGGTATATATCGAACTACCAACCATTTCAAAGACAAATGCAAATACAAGAGGAGGAGAAAACCTAACCTGTAACTAAAAGCGCACGGTCGAACGAGAAATAAATAAACGAAAGAAGGGCTGGATGAACAAGAGTGAAAAGATGAGAGAAAGCACAGTGAAAATGAGAAAATATTTATACTAACCTGCGAAGGAAAAACACACCACCGCTAAAATGGAAACACGTGTCCATACCTCTCATCAAACGGTGGAAATAAGTAAAGATGAACAGTTGTAACGATCCGTGTGCCTGACACGATGTCACATCAACCAAAAATCACGTGGCTAAGAACAAGCCACGTAGCCCAGAGCTACCTACCAAGAAGCGTACGAGGGACGCACACGATGCCGCTAGCCGCTGACATCCAAGCGGATTTAAGTCTAGTAACATCCTCTGCACGTACGGAAGACACACTAGACTGGGGAGACATGATGACGTATAGTGTCAACTGGGCCGCAAGCTCGAACCACGCAATAAACATTAGGCCCAGGACCAACATATGAAAGGACCCAAAAGCAGACAAGCAGTAACCGCTCTACAAGAAGCATAACTAGTGCACGGCCGCAAGGTGTATGACTCCCACAGCTCCGCAAGGTGCATGGCTCCCGCAGCTCCGCAAGGCTCACAATCCACACACAGCGGTAAGGAGCGCGAGCTTCACAGCCCACGACCGCGTACCGCTACGCGACAAATGGTCACCCGTGACCAAGCCAAAAAAAGTAAGAAGCTGAACATGGGACATCGGGGAAGAACGTCAACGTTCTTAATAAGGATAACAAACGATGATAACGATAACCTAGGCAACTACCCTACAAAAGGCGACAGTATCACTGATGTTTACCTCACGGTAACAACCCTATTATCCACTAGGTAATAGGGTGAACCGCACCCTGTGACCCATGCATATGATAGCGACACTCACCTATATAAGAAGTCGTCCAAACACTCCTAACGGTATGACTTCCACCACTATTACACACATACTACTAATAACCAATTCTTACTCTCACACCCGAGCTTAATCGCGGGATCCCCCTCCCGCGGTAAGGCTAACAGTGTTGTTTTTCTTAGCAGGAACCTCTCAATTGCATTCACTTAGTACAATTACTACACCAAGTCTTGAGCTTATAGTCGCTCTGTAAGCACGTTTCTCTCTATTAACCATACCACATCAATATTGTACTAACACACACGATGATGATTTCCCTATAAGCAGTTGTTTTATTCTCGAGTAGACGTATGAATGTTATTTGTCTATATTTTACCTCTTTATGTCCCAATATTGATGAGTTTACGTATTTTTTTTTCGTATGACATGTGAAGCACTTGTGCATCTATGTTGAGTAGCATAAATAGTAGACGTAGTGTGTTTATAAAGAAGCAAATACAATTTATTTATCAATAGTCATACAATATCGACATACAACGGATTGGATCAAATGATTGGTAGAAAGAATAACAAAAATCAAATCATGAAGGATTTGGAGGCCATTGATCTGATGATTGACACGGGGCTAGGAAATGAAGAAGTTACCAGTTTGCGTGTGGAGTGCATGAATAAGCTTCTTAATTGTAATAAATTGGAATCGATGGAAGTGGCTCAAAAAGCTAAAGTTAAGTGGGCAATTAAAGGGGATGAAAATTCCAGATTTTTCCATGGAATTATTAATAAAAAACGTAATATTCGTAGTATTCGTGGTGTTATGGTAGACGGCAAGTGGATTGAAGATCCGAAGAGCGTTAAACAAGAGTTTTTAGAACACTTTAGTAAACGGTTTTGTAAACCGGGTGATCCGATGGCTACTATTCAGATGGACTTCCCAAATCAGATTAATCTCGTGCAACGAGATGAGTTGGAGAGTGAAATTTCAAATGATGAAATAAAAAAGGCGGTTTGGGAGTGTGGTTCAGATAAAGCCCCGGGTCCAGACGGCTTTACTTTTGGATTTTTTCGTCATTTTTGGTATCTCATAGACAAGGAAGTTCAAGATGCTGTTAGGTATTTTTTCCACTACAACGATCTTCCTAATGGATGCAACTCCTCTTTTATTGCGCTTATTCCTAAAATCCCTGATGCAAACCATGTTAAAGATTTTTAGGCCTATAAAGTTTTGATTGGAAGCAATTATAAAATAATCGGCGTAAAATTCTTACGAATCGGCTTGTGGGTGTCTTGGGAGGGATCGTTAATGAAGTGCAATCGGCTTTTATCGACGGTAGACAAATTTTAGACGGGCCTTTTATCCTTAATGAAATGCTTTCTTGGTGTAATAAGAGGAAAAAGCAGTCTTTAATATTTAAAGTGGACTTTGAGAAATGCATACTCTCGTACTGTGTGGATTTTCTCGACGATGTTCTTCGTAAATTCGGTTTTGGGGAAAAATGGTGTAAATGGGTTCAATGTTGTCTTCATTCGTCTAGAGGATCCATTCTTATAAACGGTAGCCCGACGGAAGAGTTCCAATTTGGGAAAGGCTTAAAGCAAGGCGATCCGTTGTCACCATTCTTATTTATTCTGATTATGGAAACGCTTCATCTTTCTTTTCAACGGGTGGTTGACGCGGGTATGTTTCATGGGATCAATTTAGGAGGCACGTTGAATTTATCTCATATGTTCTATGCGGACGATGCGGTGTTCGTTGGCGAATGGAGCGAAAAAAATATCGCCACGTTAGTCCATGTATTTGATTATTTCCATAAGGTCTCTGGTTTGAAAATAAATATGAATAAGAGCAAAATAATGGGGACTCACGTGGATCACGGTAAAGTAGCTTGTGCGGCAAACAAGCTTGGTTGTCTTATTCTTAAAACCCCTTTTTTGTATCTTGGAACATACGTTGGTGGAAATATGAATCGGTTGAAATCTTGGGACGATATTATTGATCGGGTTAAGAGTCGTCTTTCAAAGTGGAAAATGAATATGTTATCTATCGGTGGGAATACTTACAATAGAGAAATCGTGCCTTGGGTCTATGCCCAGTATTCACATGCCTTTACACCACCGCTAAAATGGAAACACGTGTCCATACCTCTCATCAAACGGTGGAAATAAGTAAAGATGAACAGTTGTAACGATCCGTGTGCCTGACACGATGTCACATCAACCAAAAATCACGTGGCTAAGAACAAGCCACGTAGCCCAGAGCTACCTACCAAGAAGCGTACGAGGGACGCACACGATGCCGCTAGCCGCTGACATCCAAGCGGATTTAAGTCTAGTAACATCCTCTGCACGTACGGAAGACACACTAGACTGGGGGGACATGATGACGTATAGTGTCAACTGGGCCGCAAGCTCGAACCACGCAATAAACATTAGGCCCAGGACCAACATATGAAAGGACCCAAAGGTAGACAAGCAGTAACCGCTCTACAAGAAGCATAACTGGTGCACGGCCGCAAGGTGTACGACTCCCACAGCTCTGCAAGGTGCATGGCTCCCGCAGCTCCGCAAGGCTCACAATCCACACACAGCGGTAAGGAGCGCGAGCTTCACAACCCACGACCGCGTACCGCTACGCGACAAATGGTCACCCGTGACCAAGCCAAAAAGAGTAAGAAGCAGAGCATGGGACATCGGGAAAGAACGTCAACGTTCTTAATAAGGATAACAAACAATGATAACGATAACCTATGCAACTACCCTACAAAAAGGCGGCAACATCACTGATGTTGACCTCACGGTAACAACCCTATTATCCACTGGGTAATAGGGGATAATAGGGTGAACCGCACCCTGTGACCCATGCATCTGATAGCGACACTCGCCTATATAAGAAGTCGTCCAAACACTCCTAACGGTATGACTTCCGCCACTATTACACACATACTACTAATAACCAATTCTTACTCTCACACCCGAGCTTAATCGCGGGATCCTCCTCCCGCGGTAAGGCTAACGGTGTTGTTTTTCGTAGTAGGAACCTCTCAATTGCATTCACTTAGTACAATTACTACACCAAGTCTCGAGCTTATAGTCGCTCTGTAAGCACGTTTCTGTCTATTAACCATACCACATCAATATTGTACTAACACACACGATGATGATTTCCCTATAAGCAGTTGTTTTATTCTCGAGTAGACGTATGATTGTTATTTGTCTATATTTTACCTCTTTATGTCCCAATATTGACGAGTTTACGTATTTTTTTTTTCGTATGACATGTGAAGCACTTGTGCATCTATGTTGAGTAGCATAAATAGTAGACGTAGTGTGTTTATAAAGAAGCAAATACAATTTATTTATCAATAGTCATACAATATCGACATACAACGGATTGGATCAAATGTTGAAATTTAAATTAAACAATTAATTTACAATTAAATCCAGCTAAGTGTGTAAGAGATTTCTGCCCGATTGTGTGTACTCGCCATCTTTGAATCTATCCAAGTCTTTACATGGTGTTTTCACAAAGATGAATCACGTGATTAGTCACATGTTCGGATGTTCCTATATATTAATATTTCTTTCATAAATTTATCGGACACTCTCTTTTTAAACCGCCCAAAACTACAAACTTTGATTAATTTATCGATGCTCATGTTCTATGCCATTGCCTTGCATCAACTTTTTGTTTTATTAAAGGAAGTATCTGAACTACCTGCTTTTTAAATTAATAGGTTGTATAACTCGATACAATTACGGTGGTTATTGAAAAAAATACATAACAGTAGCGGGTAAAAGCAATTTATATTGAGCTTAACACGGAAACTTTCATTAGAGCGTCAAGTTTATAACGAGGGAGAAACACAAGTTCATGTGTATGAATCAAAGAGTGTGTTTGGCGAAAGAGGTCGGGCTGGGATGAAGCTAGGGCTTATATTATAAGCCGAAAACTGAAGTTTATATTTTAAAAAGTTGTTTGACGAATTAATTAGAGATGAAATTTATTAATGTAAAATCGTATAAAAATGCATCAAATTAATTCAGATATATTTTCAGCTTTTACGTGATAATATAATGGATTTTTTTTGAAATTGTTTGACTAATTAGGTGAGGGTAAAACTTATTAACATAAAATCGCATAAAAATATATCAAATTAGTTATGATATATTAACAAAATACCCAAATCGATATTATAATACTCGCAATAGAGACGATCTTACAAATTATACGCATGGTTTTCTAATCATGATTAAACTTTAAGGAATGCTAATGAAATTCAACTAAAAACGTTTGAGTGGATACACAGGAGGGTTAAGAGCACAAGGTGTCATAACACCATAACATCAAAAAAGTACTGACACTTCAGCGTCACATCAGCTTTAACATTTCAACACCAACACACAAAAATACCCCTCTAATCATAACACCACTTTTTGGGCCCCACTAATTTTTTTTCTACAATTTTAAAACAAACTAATTTCATTTCATTCATTAAAAATTAAAATTACAATACTAAAAAAAATACATTCGGAAATTAACAAAAAAAAACATTCGGAAATTAAAAAAAATAAAGCATTCGAAAAAAAAAATTCTACTCGTCGTCTTCGGTTTCGTCGTCGTTGTTGTTGTTCGAAGGCCTCGACATTTGCAATTTTAATTTTTCTTTGATGGCGTTTTTTTGCAAGTTGATATAATAGGCGTCGTCATCCGACAAATCCTTCGTGCTAAGGGAGAGAAATCTCAACTCTTCCAAACGCATCACCGCCCGGTCTTTCTCTTTCGCCACCTCGAACGCCTTTTCGGCGACATCCTGTTTGAGACGAAGCTCGTGTGTCATATATTCCCCGAATTGGGTCGACGAGCTACTCCCCCCGGTGCTCTCCGATGTATCGGATTTGGGTTTTTTTTCCGGGGCGTTATTTATCGGGAGGACGAGGTCTTACATCGGGACCGAATAGCTCCTCGGTGTTAACCGCGAGAACGTTTTCGCCTTCGGTTAAATCAATCGGTGCGGGATAGGGTGCGTCCCATTTTGAATGTTTTCGCAAAGTTGCCCAAGCATCTTCGTGATTAAACGTGTTATTTCTATTCTCGTCAGGATAAATCGACCGAGCCCGTTTCATTAAATCAACCTCGTTCTCGCCACTTTTTGTCAAACGCCCGCACTGTTTGTAGATTGCATTGAACTTTTGACAATTATGGTTCAACGTATTCCATTTTCTTGACAACATATCCTTGGTACGTTTTTGAAAATTCAACCGATTGAATTCGTTCAAAACCCGATACCAAAACGTTTCCTTCGATTATGACTTTC
>BQNB010123186.1:0-20145 GCA_026074375.1 Tanacetum coccineum
AAGGCTGGTTCCAAGGGGATATCTGGTATTTTTGAATGCTAAAGCATTGTATCCTTTGTATATTTGTGTATATTTGAGAAAAACAAATATAGAAAACGAAAAAAAATCAAAAAAAATTAGATAAATGGCTTGCAGTTATTTCAGACTGTAACCCGGTCTTAACCTAGAGACTTAATGTATGTTTCAGTGCATTATTTCTTCCACAGACAAGAAGTTGTCTAAGACCCGAACAGTTTTCTCATAAACATTATGTTTTATCAAACATGTTCGGAGTCACCATTCAGACATTGACCAAAACCCTTTCTATTATACCCGGGTCATTGTTTAAGGGGGAGAATCAGGTATACTAACAGTTTTGCAGGTTTGTTGGACGCACTGTTGCTGATTCTATTATAGAAAGATTGAAATGAGCCACACGCTACGTCTTCAGATGGTTTGATTTATCACTCCTGTCTCGGTATGTTACTAAGGTCTTGTTTTAATAATTACTTGATATATGTGCTTAATTCACTCACCTCAAACATTGAGGGGGAGCTTGATACATCTTAAGTCCATTATAGATCAAAACCATACAAAAGTTGCATAATTTTGATCGGGGGAGAAAATGTGACTTAAATGTAAACCTGATAACTAGTGATTCGATTGATTCAAAATGATAAATCCTATCCTTGCATGTGCAAAACATCTTTCGATTATCGATGCACATGTGTAGGGGGGTAAAAGTGTTAATATACTCAACAATGTCAAGATACCAAAACTTTTATGTTATACACAAGTATCTTGATAATTCACAAAGAATCTTTTGTTTCATGATTGGGAAAGTGATCTTAAGGAATGCGAAGGAAAGAGATGTTGTACCACCAAGGTATTCGTAGAATACTCATATACTTGTCTTCGGACAGTATCCACTAGTGAGAATGACTCGTCTTACAAATACTTGTACGAGTTTGATGAAATCTTTCAAAACATCATCAGAGCATTCTGATTTAAACTTTTGTTATGTCCTAAATAAATTTCACAACCACATCGAATGTTTTTCAAATCACATTTTTGCCAACAAGTCTTCTACGGTACTTAATTGTATTAAGAAGTAAAATGCTGAACAACGAATTATACGGTATAGTCAGCAGATAGTAACTGTACTGACTCACTCTTTACCATTCCATTACGGACATCTGGTTTAGAGAACAGCAAGCATACGGAAATCTGATACTTTGGTATTAGAGGACTTAAAGGCTTTGAGCTGGAAAACCTGTCAAGAAGGTTCTTTATTGAATCTATCTGATCACAGGTGCAGTATTCGTACTGTATGGTAATCGACTCACCATGTTTCTAAAACAAAGAGTTGACTACTCCAGAGCAAACGGCTACTGGTAAAGAGATATCAAATCCGTTCATAGTTGATAGTTTACTAAAAACTATAAGGTTATCATTGCACCTTGTTATTGCAACAAAGCATTGACTAGTCCATAGCAAACGGCTCATGGTAAAGACATATCAAATCCGTTGATAGCTGATAGTTTGCTAAAAACTATATTGTTCATACTCAAAGATTTGAAGACATCAAGAAAGCTAAGTACATGAAGCTTCCGCACCTCTGAAATCAAAGTTTTCTTCAAATGCTAAAGTCAAAATAATTAGAAGAAGAAAGAGTACTAAAGCTTTCATGATTACAGCAAGTATGAGCATGTCGGACCAAAGTTCAGCGAATGGCGAATTAAAGAGAAGATCACTAGTAATTCAAGATAATCTGAGATCAAGATGAAGTTATCAAATCTAGTAATTCAAGTTTCAAAGATTGAATTTCTACAGAAGCACAAATGCAAAACAAGTGAAGAACCGCAACGACAACGAGCTAATATGCTATGAATTCTAATATGTACGCTAAGAAGACCTCAAAAGAAGACCTCACTTAGGGGGAGATTGTTAGAAACACAATTTCACAGTCTAACAAGAGAAGCTCGGTCTTGAAGAAAACTAGCGTTTCATAGCTCGTTAGTTGGTTAATTAATTAATGATTAATGTAATTGGGCTGTCAAAGAAAAAGCCCGGAAAGCCCAACAAAAGCCTAGAATGGGCAGAACCTTTTTAGTATAAATACACCTAGTTTAGTCAAAATTAGGTTAGACATTATAGCTAGTCAATATTGTTATTAGGGTTTTTCTAGCCACCAAAAGGTTTTCTTTCAATCATCAATAAAGTCTTTATTTTTCCTGCATCTTGATTCTACACTTCATTGTTAAGGTTTGTATGAATGATCATGGAACCTACATACTCCCATCATTTGAGGAATACACACCGCCCGTGACTTACCCGGAAGAAGTAGAAGAGACTTTAGGAACACCGATCGAGATAGAACCTTTAGACGAAACAAAACTAGAGGATTTAGGCTTGAATACTTATAATCATGACCTTCCTCTTAGTCCTAGGGAAGTTCATAGTATTTATGAATTGGAGCCTCAACCACAACCCTTAAACAATTGCCCATCCTTAGATGTAAGTCTAGTAGAAGAAAGAGGCCCTGAACCACCATCAAACCACATAGTCTGGATAGTTTTAGGACGAAGCTAGTAGACAAAATTTTCTTACGTAAAGGGTTTCCCCGGTAAATTTTATTACTCCAAAAAACATTTAAGTACAAGGGATGAGGGTGTGTCCCACATCTCTGCCTGTTACATAGGCAAACAACTTCCTTTAGGAAGGGAAACAACTAGAACAACCCTAAAAAGAAATACTAAACTATTTCTTCTTTTGACCTCTAACTTTAATATCTAAATTATCACAAAACGCTTGAAGCATTTCAGGATTTTCCTGACCTTCATACAAATCATCATCGTATAGGTCGTATTCGTAGTCATCATGAGAGTCCTTCCATTGCTCAAGCAGGCTTTGTGTACCATAACCATCATTCTTAGCCAAGAAATTAGCCATATCATTATCGACCGAAGCAACCTCGTCCTCACTATCCTCGTCAACCTTACTCAAAGGTTTTCCTTCATTATCCACCAAAATAGCCTTCCATCAATAATTAAATTTTCCATCTTATTAATTTTCTCCATAATAGGAGTAGTACTAGGACTACTCGATTCCGCATTCCGAAATGAAGATTCACTATAATTTGCCTCTTGACTGGCCAAATGTGTAGATCCTTCGTTGGTACCCAATTCTACATCATTATCAACCGAATTAAGTGCATCAAAGGAGTTTGACTTACTAACCTCATTAGTAGGCTCCACATTTATATTCTTGTTCCCTCTATTATTGGCAGAAGACCTTTTGAGACAGATTGATAAACTTGTTGTTTTGATGGTTTAAATCCCATCTTTTGACCAACCGGAATTCCTTTAGGAGTTTGACTAGTCTTTTTCAAATTCTTTGTCACACTAACACCTAAATTCTTTGAATATTCCTCAAGAACATGGCCAAAGATCTTGCAACACGCACACCTAGGAGGTTTCCACTCATACTCAACATGAATATTACAAGTATAGTAGCCCTCCCCAACAATTTTAGGCATAGCAACCACAATATTATCTTTCAACTCCACATCTACTCTAAGCTCAATTATAGCTCTAGCATTGCTAGACCTACCCTAAGATTGTATGCACATATCAGTCGTATAAGAGTCGAGCATTAGAGGAGTACCTAGTTTAGTAGCAATAGCTGATGTGTTGTAGTTAGGGGTGTGATTTGTGATTCAAGTTTTTAATTTATATTTTGCCGACTTAACCAAAAACAACACTTTAACGGGCAATGTACCTAGTCGGTAGGAGTTTCGTGGTAAGTAGGGTTTCGAACACTTAGAGCGAAGTTAAATCTTTTAATTTATTAATACTTTGGTTTTTCTAATCTAAGTTAGTCTAATCTATGCTAAACCTATGTTAATCTTAAATCTAATGGATAAGGGGGTTTTCAGTCTGAGAGACTGGCACAGGTTTTATGGTGACTAAAACCAATTTAAGACACTTTAACCCATGCAAGCAAATTAACAGAAGATAAAAGAGCGGTCTAGCCAAATATAAGAAAAATGTATTAGCCATTATTAATCTAATCAGAATGTTGGTTTGTTCCTTAGTGCAATGATTACTTATCTCGAAGCGGCATATCATTCTTAAGACTTAGGCGTTACTTCTTCCTAAGACCTAGACACATAGAATTCTATCACAATTAAACGCATCCGCATAAAGCATCCTAATTTGCTGATTATAATCTATCTTATGGATTAAGGCAATGGTGATTTTGTTAAACCCTAGCTTATAGAGACTTTACCTACTTACTGCTTAACAGCTCTTTATATATGAGTAGTCCACTGTCCGAGTCTTTATCAATCAAAGGGCAAAGATAGGTCAATATTTGTGATCCTATGATTCTAGATATATAAATTGTAATATGGAGAGCTATCCCGGACTCTTAGTCTACGCCCAAACAACACCGAAGTTGCAGCGCATTAAATATGTAGAACTAGACCCATTTGAATGATAGGTAGCATACTTAAGCACGTAAACAAGTATAAATTGATAAACATAAACAAGCAATTCAATGATAAATTAAGAAATCGAGATAAACAAACCAATCATTAAGATCTTCATAACAATGGCTAATAACCAAAGGTATTAGCCTTCAAACATCATAATTAATACAAAATTAATGATTTAGATAAGGTAAACTAACCGAGTTAACGAATGATACCAAAAACTGAACGATTACAAGAGTATAAGAAATTACACGTTGTCTCCTATGGAATGAATCGCGTTGCTCGACCTCTTCTGCTCTTTTTCTTCTCTGAAAATCGACCTTTATGGTTTAGGCATCGAGAATAAGATTTAGCACACTTAAAACTTGTTTTTGAGTTTTCTATTTATAAGGTCTGAAGTCGGTTTCGATACGGCGTATCCAATGTCTTGGATACGACGTATTGGGGGTTTCTTGGAGTAGGGATCACGTTTGATAACTTACAGAATATTTTATTCCCATATAGCTTGAATATGACTTATTGCCTTTCTTGGATATGTCGTATTTCATCTTGTTTCCTTTGTGGTCTTTGGTGAGCGCAGGCACATATACGCCGTATCTTCCTTGATGGATACGACGAATTGGTCTTCAAAACAGTAATCTTCAAATATCTTCGTTTAAGCTCCGGAATGCGTGCCTTTTAATCAATCTTCACCAAGTGTAACATTTGCCCTTTTTGTGTTCTGAATATTTCATTTATAGTCCTTTGACTATTTGACTTTTGTCAGTTTATTCAGATAATGTACCTTGTTGACGGTGGTGATTTTATGAGAATAGTGGTGGTTTATGGTTCATTGTGAGTAATAATCCCTTTTGGAGGGTATTATTATGTTAATTGTATTCCGGGTGGTTTGACCCGTGAATTTTGAGAAATGCTGAAAAACGAGTCCTGACACGTCTGTTAATGTCCAAATGAGTTTTGAAGGGTTTAAAGAGTAAATATGTCATGCAAATACTAAAAGTATTTTTAAGGTGAATAAAAATGCTAATTAACATTTGGGTAAATTTTACGGTTGAGTTTTACGAGCTTTTAAGTGATCCCGACACGAAAAGAAACACCCGAGACCCCTTTGAATACTATAGCCGGTCATGGGAGCTTAAGGGGACAAGAAGGCTTAAATTTAGCTAAGATGTCCCAAGGATGTACACTTATATGCTTTCTGTGACAACCATGACTTGAGCAGGTTAGTCAAACCGTTAGTGTTGACTTTAGTGTCTATTACAAAGTATGGTTTATGTGATTCTATGTGTTTATATGTGTTCTTATGTGTTTATGAGCTATTGGCAATTAATCTATTGAGTGTGATCATCTCAATGAGATTAGAATGATGGGAAAATTTGTTGAGTTCATTTCGTTCATTTTTAATGACAAAGAAATGATTGTTGATAATTGAGCGTTTGCAAGTTAATTGTGTAAGTAATTATATACGTATACGTATTTTGTGTTAGTTATCTAAGATAGGTTTAGCGTTTAAGTGTTAGATTAAAAAAAATGTAAAATTTCTATTTTTAGAAAGTTAGGTTGGAAATGAATAGTTATTTTTAGAAAGATAGTAAACTGCGTTAATACAAAAAGGTATAGTCAAATTTATTAAGGTTTTTATAAAAACTTAAGGTTTTAATTGTAAATATAAAAATATATATATATATATTAATATATTATATATTATATATTTCGGCCGAATATAGGGAAGAAAGAAAAAAAAATTAAAATACAAATCCTAATCCTAATCTAAAACCTAATTAGACTTAAACTATAATTCTACCTAGGTGCCTATATATACTAAACCTAGAATCCCTAATCCCCCATACCTATTGTGACCGGCCATAAGGAGAAGAAAAAAAGAAGATGAAATTTTTAGGGTTTCACTTTAAGGTATGATCCGATCTTTTAATTCTAGTTCGTTTAATTTTCTAGTAACTTAGTTATGATGGATTAAGGTTTAAATTTAGTTTTATAAATTAGGGCATTTAATTTCCAGAAAGTTTATGATATTATGATGCTAGCTTAATCATTTGATTAATTAGATTAGCGATATGATCATGCATTAGGGCTTAGATCACTCGAATTAGGTGTTTAAATCACTGCAGAAAGTTAGGCAGTTTTGTAACGAGCATAACTCGGTCATAAAAGATCAAATAAATAATTTACAACATACTGGAGATAACCTCAGAGAGTCTACTTTCTAGAAAAGCTGGCCTCATAAGTTTTTATGGTCGGGAAGTGGGTCAAATGGTCATTACAAAATCAGTGTGTAAAACAGTGACGAATTTCAGTTTTGGTTTTGATTTTTCTAAAAATACTTAGACACTGAGTTAGAGGCTCTAAGTCACGTGGAAGTTAGTTCATATATTGTGTGTGACCTCTGAATTTTTGCTAAGGTCATAGTGGGGTTTAAGTTGGGTAATTAATGTCATACTGTTAGAAGATCAGATTCTGGACGAATTTCAAACACTTTGGATTAATGAATTTCTAAGGGGTATTTATAAAAGGTACCTCTTCGATATGACACCATCCGGTTGGTGTAAAACGGATGCTTATTCCACGGACTTCGGTCCGAGGATCCAAACCAACACCTCAAGATTTTTCTTAAGACATTGTTGGAACCACTTGACCTTGACGGTGAAAATAGGGAAAGGACGCACCTGGGTTTATTTCAATTTTCCCTACATGATCAAGCTAGCAACTAGCTTGAACATCTTCCAGTAGGATCCGTTCGAACCACATGAGGTAGGATCTGACTACTCTACTCGTTTCCTTGCTCAATTCTTTCCACCGGGAAGGACCGAAAAACTCCGCAATGATATCCTAATGTTCTAACAACATCATGGAGTATCTTTATCTGAAGCATGGACTCGTTTCAAGGACTTGCTACAAAAAGTCCCTCATTATGGCATCGACCTTTGGCTCCAAGTCCAAATTTTTTATGACCATGTAAATCCTGTCACGAGACAAACCATTAACCAATCGGCTAGTGGTAAGCTTCATGACCGAAATGCCAAATAATCCTGGGAATTATTTGAAGACCTCGCCCTCTATGACAAAGAAATTTGGAACGACCCAAGGGATTTCGCTAAACCAGTCAAGGCAATCGCTTTGCCTCAAGATGTCCCGAGTACATCCGATCATCATCTAAGAGAGATCGAAAATCAAGTCCAGTGCTTGATGGAAGCTCATCTTGCCCCGACACAACCTACTCAAGTGAACAAAGTCACTACCTCATGTGAAATCTGTAGTAGTCCTCATGACACTCAGTATTGCATTGAAGATCCCGAACAAGCCTTTTTTGAATATGCATCCTCGCGTACCGATGAAGCGGGAGGTAAGTGGTATACTTTCAAGCCCGAGCAAAACAATCTTGGTGACACCTATAATCCATCATGGAGAAGTCACCCAAACCTTAGGTGGAGGCAACCCTAAAATTCTAAAAATAAATTTTCAAACCCACTTAATTGGTTCCAACCCGACGGTTCAATCCCAAACCATTCCTTCAACAACAATCCTCAAAGCTTTAACAATCAATCAGATCTAGAAGCATTAGTATCCAACTTCATGGCATCTCAAGACGCTAGATTAGCAAAGTTTGAACCCGATTTCAAACAGCAACAAAGCGAGATGACCAACAAAATCAACACGGTGCTGAAGGCCATCACCAATCAAATAGCAGGAGGACTGTCTAGCGACACAGTTAAGAACCCAAAACTGAGTACTTCCCCAGTTTTGTTTGCTTGTTCTTACCCACAATTGATCCCCAATGCTCATCTTACCCCTCCACTTCAATCAATGCTATCAAAGCACATTCTAAGGAGGCAAACATTCCCTAGACAAGCCTGCTGCAAACTGGGATGGGGATCAAAACACAACAACTGGAAGAACCTGAACCAATTCTTCAAGATAATCCAGGATTTCATCTAACCGACCAGTCGTCTCGGAGGTCCTAGATGCATAGCTCCAATCTATAATGCTATATTGGATAAATACGTAGAAAGCTTAGAACTAGGAAAAAATGGTTCAACATTTGTCCAAGGAGAAATACCAGCAAAGATGGCAGACCCAGACTATTCACTCTACCTTGTAGATTAGGGTAATCTGAACCTTTCGACACCTTAGCTGATTTAGGATCGTGTGTAAACCTAATCCCACTTTACCTCTTCAAAAATCTCAACATCGGATTATTGGAATAGACCTGACCATAAATTTTCATATTAGCAGACGGACCAAATCCTACACGTTGGAATGTTAAAGACGATAGAAATCCCGCATAGGGAAACTACAACTATTAAATGATTTTATATGTAATCGCGAATGAGAAGGACCCCGAACCCTTTACTAGTAGGAAGAGGATTCCTAGCTATCGCCAACGTAGTTATAGATTGTAGGATGGACAAAAGTTACGTTAAACCTTCATATTTTAGCTTATATTAATAAGCTATAACCTGAAAACATCTTTTGGAATGTTAAAAATAGCTTGCATGCAAATTAGGACTTGTTTTGTAATTATTTTCATGCAAAGGGGTATATATTGTAGCTTTTTGAAATTATTAAGTCCAAGGGCTAAAATTGTCATTATATTAAACTTATAACTTCAAGGGTAAGTATTGACAAGTTTTAAAGTTAAGGGATTAATTAATATATGCTTATTAAATTAAAAGGACTAGTTTTGCAAATGTTTATAAATCAAGGGTATAAATTGTCAATTTGATATACTATATAAAATAAATATATATTTATAAAACATTATAATCTTATTGTATCACAATAATAGGTAAATTCATGTGAGGAGTTCCATTTGGGTATTTGTTCTGACGAGTTTGCTGGGTTTACGATTTAAAGTGCCCTGACTCCTCAAACAATACTACGTGGCCTCTGGATTATGATTGCCCGAACAGTGATGCAATACTTCCATAATTATTCAATAAAATATCATTAAAACTTTCTCAAAGTTCTAGAGTACAATCAAACTAAGACTTGACATATTACCTTAGGTTGCGTGTGACGAAGCCGTTACTTTCAATCCATATACCTTTGCTATCAATCCAGTTTCCCTATAACTATTAAGGTGAGTTCATAGCCTCACTTTTAAATCTCTTTAAGGTTTTCATATGCCCGTGAGGGGGATACACGCTATAAACCGAATGTAAGTATTTTTCTGTATGCTATCCTGATGAATAATTGCCTAAGTCCCTACTTTTGCCATTAAGACCCCATTATCATGAACCGTTAATTACTCTTCGGAGTGAGCGCGAATGCTGTGAATAGATCTATTTGGGATTGGACTTCCCTGTTGGTGTACTATACTATCGGTAACCAATAGCACTTCATTTGAATAACTATACGGGTGTTTGGCAAAGGCACCCGTTGGGGCAATTACTTGTGATTATTGATTATCCCAAGGCTTCGGTGTCATGAGCTTAAACAATAATATTGTTTTACAAACTATGGGTGTATAACAACGTAACCCACTATTGAACTTGCATTCAAATTATTTAACTTAAACCTATGGATTTCACTCAACATTTGTGTTGACTTTTTAAGCATGTTTGTCTCGGGTAATTGAGCAACGTATGGCACGGAGTGGCATGGACTTGAAGATGGCTAAAACTGTTATCATTCAAACTTTTGTTACTAGATTTTGGGACCTCTTTTTGTAAAACTCTAATGAATAAATGAATGATAACTAAATTTTCCAAAATGTCTCTTTTGAGTCATTTTCTATGATTATGACTGTTGTACTATGAAGTAATACCCCAGATTAGCTTCTGTTGCTATATGTTAAAAATGGGGGTGTTACATACAACTTGTTTAAGCTCAAAGTACAAGTTGATAATGCATGACATTCAAAATATGCATTTTCCCACCAATTCTTATAGGAATTTCATACCACCTCTTAAGCCTAAGTTACAACACGTCAATGCATAACTTTTGAAAACCATTTTCCCTCCAACAACACTCTACACTCTTCCTAAACCAAAACCCTAACCTAAAAACTCTAACAAACCTAATGCCACTTAAACTAGTTCAAACCAAGACCTAGTTCATATTTTCAGAATCTGAGTAGTTAATAAAGCATAGGATCTGGGCAAAATCAGTAGGTTTTAAGTATTAAGTTAAGATACTAGGTTGTAGCCTTATGTCTTGTGATCATTTTTCCTGGTGGCCTGACCTGATTCGATGTCGAATGAATTAGTTATAGCCGAAATGACAAAGGTGCGCAGATTCTGCACACCTATAGTAAATGGCTGTTATCTCTAGATTTTTATATAGTAACCTCTAAATATGTAAAATTAAAAGTTGTAGAGGACTCAAATATCTAACCATACTTACTGGTTTGAGCTTAATCGGAATTACGTTTTGTAAATGACAACCATTTAACCGGGACTGAAGTTGGATGTCCAAAAACAGCCATGCCCTTTCATGAAGAATTCGACCCTTGAGCCCCAAGCAAACACCTTGGCCACCACTCCAAGTTAACTTGGCCACTACTCTTCACTCCTTGGCCACTACTCTTCACTCCTTGGCCATCACTCCTTCAAAACTTGGGCATCACTCCTTCCTTGGCCTATAAATACATGAACACACACATACATGTTCACAACACATAATTTTATCAAGCACTTTTACTTGTTCTTACTCTAGTTCGGGTCCTAGAAAAGAAGAAAAGAAGTATAAGCTACTTAAAGGCCAAGGTTTAAGAAGAACAATAGGTTCTAGATTCATCTCCAAGTTTTTGGGTTATATTAAGTCATTTTAAATCCATTTAACCCATTTCGAACCATTCAAGCTCTTGTAAGTCCTCATAACTTGGTCCATAAGCTCCTAAATGTATCCTAGATCTTTTATAAAGCCTTGTTATAATCTTTCATGCAAGTTAAAAAAAACACTTTTAAACCCTTAAACCAAACCGTGACCTAAAATGATCTATTTTGAAACCCTAATCTATTTGATCCTTATTCCATAAACCCTATAAGCTATAGACCACAAGTTGGTCTTAAAAGCTATTCTAATAAGCTCTCTTATCACTTTTATAAGCATTAACTTAAACCTTAAAAGCTCAAACCCATTGGGTTTATAATTTGAAACCAAACAAACCCATTTTGGATTTTCAAGCTCATAAGCATATTTCACAAGCTATAAGCTCATAAAACATATTTATTTTAGCTTATAGTAATTAGTTATAAGCTGTAAATTGATTTCTAGGTTAAAAATATAAAGATTATGGTTTTTAGACTAGAAATGTAATCAAAATCATGCACAAGGGTATATATTGTAACATTTTGAAACTTAATAACTTTTGGGCCAAAAATGTCAATATCTCAAAGTTAAACATTTACTACATGACCTTTGGATTATGATAGCCCGAACAGTGATACGATGTTTTCACAAAGTTAATAAGCCAAATAATTATTTACGTCAAACTCTATGAAATAAAGTTTTGAAATATAATCAATCAAACTAAGACTTGACATATTACCCCAGGTTGTGTGACAAGGCCGTTTATTCCAAATTGAGTCACTTTTGAAGTCCATCAGATTTCCTTATTAAGGTGAGTTCATAGGCTCGCATTTAAATATTTTGAACGTTTTATAAACCCGTGGGGGGGATACATGCTATAAACCATGAATACATGTGTTTTTCCAACTGTATGCTATCCTGATATATTACTGCCTTTGTTTACCACCATTACAACATCTTTTAATCATGAACGATTAATTACTTACGAGTAAACGCGAATATTATGGATAGATATATTAGGATTGACGAATCCCGTTTGTTTACCATTCACCGAGGTAACTAAACGCACTATATTTGAGAATAATGGGTAGCTTTGGCAAGTTATCTTTCCAAAAGGACTGCTAGTCCTCAATAATGTCACTAAGGTGATTTCCATGTTAACGTGTTGGTTTCAGGAGCTTAGTGTTTTCCATGATAATTGTAAATGCATGAAATTATTACCACTTATGATGACTTGTATTCAACCATTACATTACAAACCTATGAATTTCACTCAACCTTTGTGTTGACTTTTTAAGCATGTTTATCTCAGGTAATTGAGCAAACTATGGCACATAGTGGCATTGGACTTGAAGACGTCCAAACTTGTTATCATTCAAACTTTATGTTTTCATAGAGATTTTGGGACCTTCTTTTGTAAAACTCTGATATATTATTGAGTGATAACTAAATTTTCCAAAACGTCTCTTTTGAGTCATTTTTTATGATTATGACTGTTGATTCATGAAGTAATACCTCCTGTTTAGCTTACACTGCTATGTTGAAATATCGGGGTGTTACCGATTGGCAAAAGAGCTCATGGTTATAGAGAACAAGGTTAAAACCTAAACTATAACCGCTTTCCAAGAAAGTCCTCCGTGCCACTACATCTCCTGAATAGTATGTAAAGATACATAGATGTTATATAAATAACTTATGTTATTTTTCACTTGGTTGTTATAAAATTATGTCTTCCTCCACTTGTGACTATGTCTACCCTATTTTCGTCCCCTCTGTTTCTAATGTTGAGGATGCCTTTTCCTCTACGAATACTACCGACTATACCCTGGCTTCACCGAACTATTTCCTAGCTTCACCAGGAAATACTTCTCCTGACTCTTTAGATAGTTTATCTAAAGATCTTCTAGATGCACTAGCTACCTCACCTCTCCATAATGATCAATATATGCAAGCATAAAATGATGCTGCTAATGAACCACCTATTCCACCACAAGCTCCTATTGATCCACCTCCTATTTTACCTTCATCTCTAGTGTTATCACTGTCACCAATGTTTGATCCTCGAGATTTCTTTCTTCCAGAAGAGATTCTGCCATATCGAACGCAGACCCGTCCTCTATCACCATCCTTTACTGATTTTTCTGCCCTACCTTGAGTATTTGAGATGGGAGGGAGTTCTCATAAGACGTATATGGAGCATCATAAGGAACAGATCCAGACTATCCCTTTGATGAGTTATCTAAGTGGTCGTGGTATGAAACCACTAAAAATTAAACCAATCCTCGAGAAACCTAATGAGTCAGATGCTTGTTAGAATATCCATTTCTAGAAATCTTAAATTCCAAAATTTTTAGTTATATCCTGCAATGTAATACCAAAGGATGTGTATTACTTTGTTAGAACTTGTATCAAAATAAGAATCCATGCAATGATATGTCAAATGATTTTAATACCACTATGTATGAAGATTTTGACAATGACTTGTGATATCATTCTTATTTTGTGTTGTCTTGTAAATGTTGATAGACTGGCTCCCAAGAGGACATCAACATCTCCAACACCAACTATGACTCAGGCCGCCATCAGGAAATTAGTTGCTGATAGTATTGCCGCAACTTCGGAAGAAGCTGTCAACATAGCCTAGAGGCTAATGGATCAGGTACTAAAGCATGGTTCTATGCAAGGAACCAATGATCATAAATGAAAGTTTGATGATAGAAGGAACACCACCACCAACAACTACCAAAATAACTGTAACAACAATAACCGCAACAATGATTACCACCAACAGCAGAATAGAAGGCAGGAAACCTACAGGGCTTATGCTGTCACCCTAAATAGAAATAGTAGGTATGCTGGAAACCGTCCCCTATGTAAGAAATGTACCCTACATCATACAGGACCTTGCATTATCAAGTGTCAGACTTGTAACAAGGTAGGTCATCTGACCAAGAACTGCAAGAACAAAGGGCTAGCCACTAGAAGCAAACTGCAACCAGTGCTAGTAACTTGTCATGCCTGTGGAGAAAAAGAGCATTATAGAAATCAATGCCCAAAAGCAAACAACAATGCCAATGGGAGAGCACACATGCTGAGAGACAAGAATGCTCACCAACACCTGAATGTAGTCACGGGTATGTTCCTCCTAAACCAACATCTAGCTAAAGTATTATTTGATTCCGGAGATGATAAAAGTTTCGTATCTATATCTCATACTTCTATGCTTAATATTCTACAAATCACACTAGATACTGCCTACGACATTGAAATGGCCAATGGAAACCTAGTAAGCACTAATACCATCATCCAAGGTTGTACCTTAATTTTGTTAAACTAACCTTTCAAAATTGATCTCATTAAACTCGGTAGTCTCGACGTCGTCATTCTTATGGATTGGTTATCCAAGTATCATGCTAAAATTCCCTGTGACGAGAAAGTCGTCCACATTCCAATCGACGGTGAAATTTCTAGAACATTGTAAGTAAAACAATGGTCTCGTTTATTTCTAAGACCTTGTGAGTTGCGCAATGGTCTCTAAAATTCTTCCTAGACATTGTGAGTTACATAATGTTTTCTAAAACTTTTCCAAGATGATGGTCTTCACAAGTTTTTCATGACTTTATATAATATCTTTTTTGATGATATTGAAAACTCAAAATAGTTCGTCAATCCCATTGGTTCTTTTATATTCGACTATGAGTTTGGACACTCGCCTTGTACTTTTTGAAACGCATAAGTCATCATGTAACCCACCACATTTAATCATGTCATTTTAGGGCATCAACGCGATTGATTAATGTCTCAATATTCTTCTGGTTACTCCTTATGATTTTGGAAAATCATACCACCCAAGGAGACACCTTCTGCTTAACATAACATTGTTTTGATATCATGTTTGTGTCAGTAATACTTAAGTAGGATGATTTATAATCATTTTATTGAAATGAATTATGACGCTTCTTTATTTGAATAAGAAAATTATAAATCGCCGAACCATAAGTTTATAAATTCTCACTTACAAGGATTGGGATGCCTCTATTTATAAGTGACAAATTATAAATGAGCGGGCTTAAGTGTATGGCATTCGTACGAACAATTTTCTTTTGATTTGTAATCTGTTTATGCGAATGATTCCTTTTCTTCATTTTATCATTATCATTATTACCTTCATAAAAACGAGTCTCTAGATTTTTCTAATTCGTAATTTGTTCATTCGATTATTTCCAAATTTGTATCCGACATGGTTGGTGTACAAGCGACTCTCTTACAATTCATAATTTGTTTGAATCATTCGATTATTTCCAAATTTGTATCCGACATGAGATTTCTTTAAGGGTGGGAGACTATAATAACCCCAAATTTTAATCAATGTAATTATCCATCTATTATATTTAATAGAACCATTTTCATGGGAAATTTTTTGTTTTTTTAGTCCATCCATTATGCAACGTAACTTGCATTTTCTAAGTAAACGTGCTCACGCAACCTACCAATGCCAATTTCATCAACATTTATGTCAAGTAAACATTGTAATATGTCAAGTAACATGTTCTAAAATCAATACATTATCTATTTAACGTACATTAGATAACGTTATATCAAAACGGATTTTAAACGTTAACGTTTATATCAAAACCCCAACTACATGTAATGTTTACATACAAAACGAATGTACAAACCTATGAGGCATGTGTACAAGTTATCAAAGTATAAAATTTAAATATGTTTTCCCTCCAAAGCCCTAGTACAACTTGTT
The DNA here is from genome assembly GCA_026074375.1 of Tanacetum coccineum. Taxonomy (NCBI): domain Eukaryota; kingdom Viridiplantae; phylum Streptophyta; class Magnoliopsida; order Asterales; family Asteraceae; genus Tanacetum; species Tanacetum coccineum. The sequence goes on from BQNB010123186.1 coordinate 16,002, forward strand.
TAAGCCCAAAGTATAAGTTGACAATGCATGACATTCGAAATATGCATTTTCCCTCTAATTCTTATAGGAATTTTGTAGCACCTCTTAAGCCTAAGTTACAACACTTTAATGCATAACTTTTGAATACCAGTTTTCCCTCTAACACCACTCCACACTCATCCTAAACCAAAACCCTAACCCAAAAACTCTAGCAAACCCAATGCCACTTAAACTAGCTCAAACCAAGACCTAGTTCATATTTTCAGAATCTGAGTAGTTGATAAAGCATAGGATCTGGGCAAAATCAGTAGGTTTTAAGTATTAAGTAAAAATACTAGCTTGTAGCCATATGTCTTGTGATCATTTTGCCGGGTGGCTCGACCCGATTCGATGTCAAATGAATTAGTTATAGCTGAAATGGCAAAGGTACGTAGATTCTGCACACCTGTAGTAAATGGCTATTATCTATAGATTTTTGTATAGTAACTCCTAAATATGTAAAACTAAAAGTTGTAGAGGACTCAAATATCTAACCAAGCTTGCTGGTTTGAGCTTAATCAGAATTACAGTTTGTAAATGACAACCATTTAACCAGGACTGATGTTGGCTATCCAAAAACAGCCATGCCCTTTCATGAAGAATTCAACCCTTGAGCCCCAAGAAAACACCTTGGCAACCACTATAAGTTAACTTGGCCACTACTCTTCACTCCTTGGCCACTACTCTTCACTCCTTGGCCATCACTCCTTCAAAACTTGGGCACCACTCCTCCCTTGGTCTATAAATACATGAACACACACACATGTTCACAACACATAATTTTATCAAGCACTTTTACTTGTTCTTACTCTAGCTTGAGTCCTAGAAGAGCTAAAAAGAAGTATAAGCTACTTAGAAGCCAAGGTTTAAGAAGAACAAGAGGTTCTTGATTCATCTCCATGTTTTCGGGTTATATCAAGTCATTTTAGATCCATTTCACCCATTTTGAACCATTCAAGCTCTTGTAAGTCCTCATAACTTGTTCCATAAGCTTCTAAATGTATCGTAGATCTTTTATAAAGCCTTGTTATAATCTTTCATGCAAACCGTGATCTAAAATTATCCATTTTGAAATCCTAACTATTTGAACCTTATTCCCTAAACCCTATAAGCTATAAGCCACAAGCTTGTCTTAAAAGCTATTCTAATAAGCTCTCTTATCACTTTTATAAGCATTATTTCAAACCCTAAAAGCTCAAACCCATCGGGTTTATAATTCGAAACCAAAGAAACCCATTTTGGATTTTTGAGCTCATAAGCTTATTTCATAAGCTATAAGCTTGTAAAGCATATTTATTTTAGCTTATAGTAATAAGCTATAAGCTGAAAATTGATTTCTAGGTTAAAAATATAAAGATTATGGTTTTTGGACTAGAAATATAATCAAAATCATGCACAAGGGTATATATTGTAACATTTTGAAACTTAATAACTTTTAGGCCAAAAATGTCACTATCTCAAAGTTAAACCATAGGGTTTGTTTTACCATATTTCCAAAGTTAAAGGTTTGAAAGTTATAAAATTATATATAAATGGTTAAACATGTAAATAAATATATACCAAGGGTATATATTGTCATTTTCATATTCTCAAAGGTATATAATGTAATATTTTTATATTAATTATACAAATATATTTAAATATTATAAGACTCAATTTTATTAAAACCCGACACATTTGTCGTTATCATTTATCGAGCGACACATCATAAAACAATTACGTTATATATATAACGTAATCATCTACTAGCTTTTGAAGAAACTTAAAAGATAAAATCCTATCATTTAATCTATAACGTATCACGTTACTAGGGAATTTCATGTGAGGGGCTTCATTTGGGTATACATTTTGACAAGTTGTTGGATTTACGATTTAATGTGTCCTAGCTCCTCACACGTTTACTACATGACCTCTGTATTATGATGGCCCGAACAGTGATACAATAGTGCCATAATAAAATTCAATCAAAGATGATATTTCACTATGACATAAAACATATTCAATCAAACTAAGACTTGACATATTACTCAGGTTGTGTGACGAAGCTGTTACATTCATTTCATATACTTTTGCCATCAATCAGATCTCCCTATACTGTTAAGGTGAGTTCATAGCCTCACTTTTAAATCTCTTTAATATTTCATAAACCCGTAAGGGGGATACATGCTTAAATCATGAATGCAAGTATCTGATTCATTATTGCCTAAGTACCTACTTTTGCCATTAAGACCCCATTATCATGAACCGTTAATTACTCGTCAGGGTAAGCGCGCATAATGTGAATAGATCTATTTGGGACTGGACTTCCCCGTTGGTGTACCTATACTTTCGGTAACCAATAGCACATCATTTGAATAACTTTGCGGGTGTTTGGCAAAGACACACGTTGGGGCAATTACTTGTGGTTATTGATTAACCTAAGGCTTCGGTGTCATGAGCTTAAAGCAATAATAATGTTTTACAAACTATGGGTGTATAACAACATAACCCGCTATTGAACTTGTATTCAAACTACTTATTACAAACCTATGAATTTCACTCAACCATTGTGTTGACTTTTTAGCATGTTTATCTCAGGTAACTGAACATCAAATGGCACGGAGTGGCACGGACTTAAAGATGGCTAAACCGTTATCATTCAAACTTTTTGATTTCTTGTAGATTTTGGGACCTCTGTTTGTAAAAACTCTGATGATTGATAACAACTTTTTCTAAAATGTCTCTTTATTACTCGTTTTCTATGATTATGACTGTTGTACTATGAAATAATACCTCAGATTAGCTTCCGCTGCTATAATAAAATTCAATCAAAGATGATATTTCATTATGACATAAAACATATTCAATCAAACTAAGACTTGACATATTACCCAGGTTGTGTGACGAAGCCGTTACTTTCATTTCATATACTTTTGCCATCAATCAGATTTCCCTATACTATTAAGGTGAATTCATAGCCTCGCATTTTAACTCTTTCAAATGTTTTATAAACCCGCGAGGGGGATACATGCTTAAACTATGAATGCAAGTATTTTTCTGTATGCTATCCTGATTCATTATTGCCTAAGTACCTACTTTTGCCATTAAGACCCCATTATCATGAACCGTTAATTACTCATCAGGGTAAGCGCGAATAATGTGAATAGATCTATTTGGGATTGGACTTCCCCGTTGCTGTACCTATACTATTGGTAACCAATAGCACATCATTTGAATAACTTATGCGGGTGTTTGGCAAAGACACCCGTTGGGGCAATTACTTGTGGTTATTGATTAACCTAAGGCTTCGGTGTCATGAGCTTAAAGCAATAATAATGTTTTACAAACTATGGGTGTATAACAACTTAACCCACTATTGAACTTGTATTCAAACTACTTTACTCAAACCTATGAATTTCACTCAACCATTGTGTTGACTTTTTAGCATGTTTATCTTAGGTAATTAAGCAACTTATGGCACGAAGTGGCACGGACTTGAAGATGGCTAAACTGTTATCATCTAAAACTTTTGTTACTAGATTTTGGGACCTCTCTATTTGTAAAAACTATGATGAATAAATGAATGATAACAATTTTTTTTCCAAAACGTCTCTTTATGACTCGTTTTCTATGATTATGACTGTTGTACTATGAAATAATACCCCAGATTAGCTTCCGCTGCTATATGTATCAAAATGGAGGTGTTATAGATTGGTATCAAGAGCCAACGGTTATAGAGAACAAGGTCGAAACCTTAACTATAACTACTTTTCTTTTCGAGCCAAGAAAATCCTCCGTGTTGCTACATCTTTCGGAATAGTATGTAAAGTACATAACTATTATACTACTATATATATAACTTATGTTATTTACCACTGGGTTGTTAACATAACGATGTCGTCTCCCAACCATCTTACTTCCGGTATTGAGGATGCCTTTTCCTCCAACTTTCCTGACTTTATCTCGGCTTCTCCGGACTATGTCCCAGCTTCACCGGGAAAAACATATTCTAGCTCTTCTAACTCATTTGGCATAGTTCCAATAGCTTCACCAACTCTTTCGCTCTTTCATGATGATCCTTACATGAAAGTTATGCAAGCATTTTATGCTGAAAAATCACCTATCCTACCTCCAACTATCATACCTC